>PISX010011929.1:0-62867 GCA_004024625.1 Mellivora capensis | reverse complement strand
TCACCACTGTTCCAAGGGTAGGAATTCTGTTCTTCCCATGAGGAGTTTAAAGTGCTGTGTTTAATAGTTTTCCAAAGATCATACAGGCAGTACTTGGCAGAAACATTAATGAAGAAGGATGCTGGGAGGGCCAGAAGTCAGCAAGTATTTGTGGAATGAATGAAAACTGGAAAACCTGTATCAAACAGCTTTACCTGGTTGTGAACCTTGTTTCTCCTCT
Organism: Mellivora capensis; assembly: GCA_004024625.1. Lineage (NCBI taxonomy): Eukaryota > Metazoa > Chordata > Mammalia > Carnivora > Mustelidae > Mellivora > Mellivora capensis. Next base: position 62,647 of record PISX010011929.1, on the reverse strand, counting down.
TTCCAGGAAGACTCTCAGACCCTTCAAAATTTCCACACCAAGCAGACACAACCTCATACGCTTCTGCTCAGAAAAGAAGTTCAAAAGTCCGTACAAAACACTTAGAAGGCACAATGAAAAGTGAGAATAACTAACCCCAGCAGAAAAACCATGTGCAAAGAGAAAAGGTTTCTATGGTGGGGGTTATAAACCCAGGGCACAGAACATTCTGCCGACATCCATCACATTCTGGTACAATCTCACGGTATACAGGAAACCTGAGATAAGAAAGTCCATAGGAATATATGTGACAAAATCCCAGATGTGAAATTCCTGCAGTTCTTGCCATCTCTGTGTTCTTTCTAGTTATTTTAATGTCACATAAGCGCTATATATTTAACTAGTCCCTGAAAAGAAACACTCCACATTTCTTTCCAAACTTGCTACATCCAGGTCTTTAAAAAGGAAAGAGTATCTGGTTTTCTTCTCTCCCATGTATATAGAGTATACAGACAGAGCAAATCCTCAAAAACTGTGAGCACACGGAGAGTTGCTCAGTCCTATTCACAGGTAAGAGCCCAGCAGGGGAACTCTTCCCAGTAAATGTGACTCACCGCACTACATTTGCAAGGACAGCGTGAGACTTGCATGTATATGAGATTTATCTCTCTCTGGGGTAACTTTTGGCTGCTATTTTGGTTAAAATACATTTTTATTACATTATAATTAACTTACAAAATTTGATGCATTAAAAAAAAAGCTGCTCACTTAAAAGACATCCCTAACTTTCCCTGACATTTCTATTACAGTCTTGCAAAACATCTGAGTGGAACCTCAGATGTCAAAGCTATTATGTGCTTGCTGTTCAATTACACAATAAAATATTTAAAAATGCCTTAGTGAATCTCCAAAAAAAATCAAGGCGGCAAACTGAAACCTGCTTTCTAAGAGCGATTCACTACCTGTCCATCAAGCAGAGGCTGTATTCAATTAGCATTAGTAAATGTAGTGCTAGCAAATCTCCTAGAAACCCTGGATGCATTCTATTTCAATTTAAAAAGGAATTTAAATTTTATCAACAAACTGGATCCAAACCCATTGGGATGCACAAGCATCAGGCTCTTTAAATAAAACTCAGTGAGGACAGCAACTATGTTTTTACTCAATACCATAGTTCCACAAACTGGCACAGCTATGACTTTGCCATAATCAGAATCATGAAAGCAAGCAAAACGCTGTGTTTTGAGGTCAAGTAGACATGTCCACAGCCTTAAAGCCGGATTTAGTAGCACTCCTTTGGACAGAACACATAATGCCCACTCACTTCACCTTGAATCATGAAATCCTAAAGAACTATTCTTTAGCTTAATTCATTTTATACATTAAGCATAAACACAAACAAGTGTTTCTTAAGGAAATATTTTAAAAATTATATTAATTTGTTTCAAATAAAATCTTAATTTCTTCCATTAGAGCATTAGAGACCTTTTTTGGGGGGTCTTTCTTTTCTTTTGAAAGACAGAATCCAAGCTTGTAAACTTTGAACATTAATACATAGTCATTAACACCAACAAATGCATGATTGTTGCCAGTACTCGGTAGTTAATTAATTAAATCTGCTGAACTGTGAATAAGATTAATTTTACACATTGAAACCTTGTTGAAATCAGAAATATGCGTATCTGTCCCTTCTCTTTCCTCAAAATAGTATTATGTGTGAACAATCAGCTTACACTAGTCTTCGCTTTTCATTCAGTTTGTCTATAGGTTTGCTATCTTTCAATCCATTTTCGAAGAATTATATTGATAAACTTGGTTAGTTTAATAATTTTTATTGGAAGTGTTCACTAATTATAAGTTGTATTATGGAATACCTCAGTGTTTAATTGTAACATATTTTCAAGTTCTCTTTGTTTCATTTTCTTTGGTTGTTATCATAAATGGCTTGGGCTTTAAAGAAACAGAATGTTTAAACATAGCTTGCTATTTTTAATACAAGTAGTGACACAAAAAAGATTAAGAGATACTTATTCTATGCTATGTAAGATACTGACATAAGAGAGAGCTGGATGAGGGTTTACAGAATTCTCTGCATTATTTTATAATGTTTATAGAAGTCTTTTATGTAATTATCTCAAATTTTAAAATTACTAAATATAGAACTTTGACCCAACAATTACCCTTCTAAGACATTATCTAAAGGGTAAGGGGAATCAAACAGTAGGAGATTCATTAGACAAATTATATAATATCCATAAATCATGCCCACTGAAAGTGGTGGGTGCCCAAATTTTACTGTAAGAAAGTAAAAATTATCCTGGAGCGTAAATATCAATTCTGCCATTTACTGGTCTGTTCTATATTTTATAATCTATATTCCCTTCTATATGTACATTGTGTTTTCTATATTTTGTGTAATCTAATCACCAGTACAATACAAAGCAGACTAAGCTAAAAGCCATAAAGAATTATGAACAAAGTGAAAACAAGTTTAGAAGAAGGGTAAATACATTAGACTGGGAGGAATTAAGAATAACTGGATTTAGAAAAGAGCATTAAATAGTCAAAATGTGAAACATACTATACTTACAAAGTGGATACATTGGTATAGACATCTATTAAAATGGTAATCTTTGACATTTTTTACAATTCACTGTTTTCACTGCCTATTTAATTTTCATAGATTTTCCTGTGTTTTCCATCTTATTATTTTTTAATAGTATTATCATGATCTGTAGTGTTTAGCAGCACAGTCCAAATTTTAGTCATTTAATCTTCCCAAGAAATTTAGACTCAAAATGGTTTTTATGGGTTATCTGAATTCACTCCTTTGGGTTTCCGTTTCCATATCTGTAACAAGATGTTGAATCATCTAATGTCTAAAACTCATTTATAATTGTGTTTCTAATTTAAAATTTGAATTTGAATTACAATTTCAGCAAAGTTTTTGATGCAACTTAAAAAAAAATCTTAAAATGCAGATAACAAATAAAGCATTAAAAGATCCCAGACAATTTTGGAGAAGAAAGATAAAGTGCTTGGGGGTGGGGGCAGATACCAAGACTTATTATATGCAAAGGAACAACTGGACAGATTAGAGAGCCCAGATATAATCCATACATACACAGGAACTTGGTTTATGAAGAAAGCAACTTTGATCATGAATAGAAAAGGACAGACTATTTAGCAAATAGTGATGAGAAGATTGGCTAAAGATAATTAGAAAATTAATCTGATCATTACATCTCACACTAACAAAGAATTATTCCAGGTGAACTGAAAACCCATGCAAGAAAATTGAAATTTGAACTATCAAAATAAAATGAAGAGCAAATTCATGGTATTAGGTCAGGAGGAATTTCTTCAGAAATTTTTTAAAAAAACCCATAAATAAATGTATCTAGTTATAATATGGTACAGTTAAAATAATCAGATAGTTTTGCCTAGCTCCTTAATATAGGGATAGAGAAATAAAGTCAAGGGGGACAGAGAATCTGAAAATTAAGTGTATGTTTACTAGTTATGTGACTTCCTTAATTTTAATGCATAAACAGTTTTCAACATTTTAAATCAGAATAATTTTGACTCAAAACTACAAATATCTGATTTGAGATTGCTTGAAATATTGGATTTAAAAATATTTTGAGGGCACCTGAGTCATTCAGTCCATTAAGCAGCTGCCTTAGGCTCAAGTTATGATCTCGGGTTTCCTGTGATCAAGCCCCAAACTGGTCTCCCTGTTCAGTGGGGAGCCGCTTCTCCCTCTGCCCCTCCCTCTGCTCATGCTCTCTCTCTCTCTCTCTCTCTAGCTGGCTTCTCTCTCTCTCTCTCAAATAAATAAATAAAAATCTTCAAAAAAAATTTTAATAAAAAAATAAAAATAAATAAAAATATTCTTCTTTGGGTGCCTGGGTGGCTCAGTTGACTAAGCATCCAATTTTTGGTTTCAGCTCAGGTCATGAGCTCAAGGCCATGAGACTGACCCCACTTCAACCAGCTCCACGATCAGTGCACACAGTCTGCTTGAGATTCTCTCTCTCCCTCTCCTTCTGCCCCTCTCCCCACTCTTGCTCTCTCTCTCTCAAATAAATAAATAAGTCTTAAAAATAATAAATTAAAATTTGAATTTATTTGCAAACTATTCATTGCTTCATTATTGCGATTTTTTTATTTTTAAAGAATTTTTTAAAAGATTTATTTATTTGAGAAAGAGAGAGCATGTGCAAAAGTGCACGTGACTAGGGGTAGTGGTAGGGGAAGGAATCTCGAAGCAGACTCCTTGCTGAGTGTGGTGCCGGGAGAAGGGCTTGACCCTATGACCCATGAAACCATGGCCCGAGCCGAAAACAAAGAGTCAGACACTTAGCTGACTAAGCCACCCAGGAGTCCCCTTAATATATTTTAGTGAGCTCTTATATAATAAATATGATTGTGGGATAATGAAAAAATTAATTTCATGAACCAGTAACAACATGAAATGCAGGAATAAAGGTAAAGAGAGTCCAAGCAAAGTACTGTAAATAATTGAAAGGGGGGAGGAAGAGAGTCACATATTTTTTAGAAATTCTAGAAAAAGCTTTGAAAGTGAGGCGACTTTTTTAATGGTCTTAAATGATGTGCAGCACTGTGACAAGTCATGATACCGTGAACAGAAGAAATAATATTGTGTAAAGTAAGTATATATCTTCAAAGGACCAGAAGAGGGACAATTATTCGTCCATTTTTATATAATGGTACGATACGCAAAAGACACTCCTCTGAATGTGACAGTTAAGTGTCTTTCTCTTTCTTCTGTCCACGCTGACTCTTTCTTGCACTTTCTGGATAACTTCCCTACAGCATCCCTGTGGCCCACCCTGCCGGTGCCAATCCCAACCTCACATGCATCACTGTGACTATCTTACTTACTCCCTTGCTTAAAATTCTTCTGAAAACCCTGTGACTATGCATTAAGGTTATAACTTCTTGTAACTTTAAATGTCTTCTAAACTCTGACCCTCCCCTGGCTGGCTCACTGGCATTCTTGTTCACGGCCACAGATACTCCATGACCCCTCTATCCTGCCCCGGTCACTCCTCTTATCCCGCCAGCCCCTCCCGCATACCCACCTAATCAGCTTCTGCTCCTGCATCAGAGCTAATTCAAACACCTTTACTTCTCTGGACTCTTCTCGGTTCTCAGTGTTACAATTCCCTCATGTTTTCTGATCATCTTCCCTTGCAAAAGGCATATATGGCTCTACATTGCAACTGTGCGTTTACCTTTTGGACCCCTTGCAAGCACTCTTTGCAGGCAGGATTCATGTGTTTAGCTGGATGTATCCTGGGCACCTCCACAGTGCCTGCACCGAAGAAGCCCTCCATATATTCAGTCTTCAATGAGTAAATCAATGTGAGATACAAGATATACAAAAAAGAACAGATTTCTTATAAACAAATAACAACCAATGAGAAAATCTAATTTAAAACAAAAAAAACTCATTCAAAACAACAGCAAAAATGTTAAAAAAAGAAGAGTAAATATAACAAAATATTGGAATCATGCATATGAAATCTGAAAAGCTGACTTTAACAAGCTCATGGATAAGAATATTTACTAAATGGAGCTGAAATTTGGGTATCCATATGGAAACAAAGATTCCAAACTTAAATCTTAAAATGAGGATTAATTACAGGTTGACTAAAGATCTAAGCATATATAGAAATACATGAAAACAATATAATAAAATAGAAAACAGCAGTTTTATGTTACAGTACGGAGTGACTTCTTAAATAAGACACAAAAAGTACAAGCCATAAAAGAAATGTTTGATTTCATTAAAATTTAAAATGTCAGTAAGACACAGGAGACCATAAACAAGTTTAAAGGAGAATCATAACACAAGAGAAGATAATTGTATGATTTATAATTACAAAGGAGTAGTATTCAAAGTATATATGGAACTCCTAAAAATGATTAAGAAGATATATTACGTAAAAAAATGATCAGTGGAACTGAAGAGAAAATTCACAAACCAGGATAATCAGCTGGTCAATAAACATATGAAAATATGTTCAAACTGCAGAGAAATATAACTTAAACACCCATTTACCCAAAGGAGAAAAAAGTCTCATCTGAAAATATCAGGTGTTGGAGAGGAAGCAGAGGAAAAAGCTACTCGAATTCAGTGGAGGGTGCATTTGGATACACCATCTGGAAACAACTTGGCAGTATCTAGTAAGTATGTGCCAACCTATGCCCAGCAAATACCTCTAAGCATGTAACCTAAACAAACACACCAACCAAGAAACCTCTTGCACAATTGTATTAAGAAATACAAACTGTGGAGTATTTCTACAAAATAATGATATAAAGAAGTCAAATCCATAAACTGGAACTCTACCAAAATGCTTAAATCTCAAAAACAATCTTGAGCAAAAACAAGTACGTTGCAGGAAGTCACAAAGTGTATGATTTTTTTTTGGTAAGATTTTATTTATTTGACAACAGTGAGAGAGAGAAAGAGAAAGAGCACAAGCAGGGGGAGCAGCAATCAGAGGGAGAGGGAGAGGCAGTCTCCCCGCGAAGCAGGGAGCTGGACATGGAGCTTGATCCCAGGATCACAACCTGAGCCAAGGGCAGACGCTTAACTGACCAAGTCAACCAGGCTCCCAACAAAGTACATGATTCTAATTATATAAAGTTGAAACAGCAAAGCAACAGTAAATATTATTTACATGTAAATATGTAATAAACGTGGAAAAAATGCATAGAATCATAGCCGTAAGTTGACGTCTGAAGTTTGTGTTTAGGATACACAAAAGCTTCAACTTCATCCATTTTATTTCTAAAAATCTGGAGAAAATACAGCAAAATGTTGTTTTTAAAGAAAGCACACATATTTTCTGCATGCTTGAAATATTTCATAATTTAAAGAAATACGGCAGTATCAAGTGCTGCTGAGGACGTGAGAAAAGTTCTCTTGTTTCATTGTTCCAGGCATATGGATTTAAACAATTTATTGTGAGCAGTCTGAAAACATCTAGTAATGGGAAGTTGTACATGTCAAAAAGCAGCAACTCTACTTCTACTTACAAACCCTAGGGAAACCTGGATACACGTGATCAAGGAGAATATATGTATGTATTTGCTGAAGCATGGTTTATAATATCAAAACCAGAAAAACCTCATAAGCGCCCATTAACAGAGGAAGAGAAGCTTATTTATGCAATAGAGAACAATACAACCATTGAAATGAACAAGCTAGATCTATGTAGCAACATGATTAATTACTGAATAGGACTGTTGAGTGTGTTAATGTCAAGAGGTTCAAATGGGTCTTCAACTCTCAACATTTTCCTATCTTAGAAAATTTAAAGCAGAAAGAAAAACTACTAAGATAAGGTTGGTAAAATATGGGTAGTCCATATATGATTTGTAACATGATACTATGTAATTTTCAGTACACTTGAAATATTACATAATAAAAAATACCTAAATGAAACAATGGTAGGTATTGTGGATAGCTTTGAATTGCAGGTTTAAATTTAATTATTACTCTAGGTAATGAGAAGCCCTGGGAAAATTTAGGAAGGGGAATTATATGTTTCAAACTGAAATTCAGAAAATCAGTCTGGCAGGACTATAAGGATAATTGAGCAGTCAGTAAAAAGAACCATTGGAAAGTCTCACCAATACTTTAAAATAGTTATAGAAGCAGAATTTCAGCTAAAAGAGACCACAGATGGCAGACATTCCTAGGCAGCACCAATAAGACAAGACATTTGGTTGTTTGTAGTGAATCAGAGATGGGGAGGAAGCCAGTATTGATTCTCAGATCTGATATTGAATTATTTTCAAATAAGCAGCAGTGCTAATAGAAATATCTACTTAAATATGTTTATATGTGGCAAAGTGGCAGGTTTGGGAGGAAAATAGTACATTCTACATAGACTCATTGGTTCGGGGTGCGCTACAGATATCAAGCAGGAAATGAGTCGTAAAAATTTGGGCATGTAAGGACACCTTGGTGGCTCAGTTGGTTGAGCATCTAACTCTTGATTTCTTTCCTTTTTTTTTTTTTTTTTTAGATTTTATTTTTTATTTATTTGACAGAGAGAGAGACAGCGAGAGAGGGAATACAAGCAGGGCAGTGGGAGAGGGAGAAGCAGGCTTCCCGCTGAGGAGAGCGCCCAATGCAGGGTTTGATTCCAGGACTGTGGGATCATGACCTGAACCGAAGGAAGCCGCTTAACCAAATGAGCCACCCAGGCGCCCCTAACTCTTGATTTCGGCTCAGGACATGACTTCAGGGTCCTGAGATCCAACCCCTCACTGAGCTCCATGCTGAGCAGGGAGTCTGCCTCTCTCCCTCTCCTCTGCCCCTCTCCCAGCTCACATGCATGCTTGCTCCTGTGCTCTCTCCTCTCTCTCTCTAAAATACATACATACATACATACATACATATTTTTAAGAAAAATTGGGGCATGCAAATCTGGAGATTGGAAGTGGGATTAAAGTTTAAAATATCGACTTTACAGAAGTCTTATGAAAAGGGAAGATAAAACTGCAGTGTTCAGCACTAAGGGTTCTAAGGGAAAGAGGATGGATTTTAAAAACAGACCACTGAGAGAATTCTTGCAACGGCGGGCGCTGGGAGGGCATGAGGTCGAGGGGAAGCCACGGAAAGACTCAGCGCAGGAAATGTAGAGGGGAGGCACCGGCGCAGGGATCCCGTGCCTTCCTCACAGATACGACAGCAGATATTAGGAGCAGAGGATGTGGAATAGGGCTGGGCATTGCTAAAATATGTATAAAGGAAGGTCCAGAAGGTAGGCTTCCCATCTGCCCTTCTGGTAGCTGACACAAACTGAAGTAACATTGAAAACTTTGTGAGTGAGGAGGCGCCCTAGTGGCCCAGTCAGCTGAGCGGTGGACTCTTGGTTTGGGCTCCAGTCATGGTCTCAGGGTTGGCATGAGGCTCCGTGCTCAGCGGGGAGTCTGCTAGAGATTCTCTCCCTCTCCCTCTTCCTCTGCCTCTCCCCACGCTTTCAAAATAAATAAATAAATCTTAAAAAAATTATTTTTTCGAATGTCAGAGTAGAGCTAGTCAGGCAAGAGACCAGAAGGCCCAACACCGGAGGTGAGGAAGCAGGGCAGCCCCAGGGCAGGTGTGGCCAAGAAATGATCCCCCCACAACCTCCACACTGGTTCCCGTGCCTTCACTGGCATGAATCCACGCACGTCACTGTGCAGGAGCATATGTCTAAAACACCTTTAATCAAGCAATTGCTCTGGATTAAAGTCCTACCATGCCTCCTCACTTGTATCAAAAATAAAATCCAGAGAAGTGTTTTGCCCAAGGAAGAGAGACGTGTCCCCAGGAGTTGATGTGAAATATAAAGTACTCAAAAAGGATGATACTCCTTAATTTTGCAAGTCAAATCAGTGCTTGTGGTTTAGATATCAGTGCCAACAGGTAAAAGAGTGTGGGGTCTACCATATGCCTGCCAGGTGACATATTTCATCTTATTTACAGCTTACAATAATCCTACGGGATAGTCTTTTGGCACTTAACAGTCAATTTATAGATGAGGTCCAGAGCTGGAAAGTCAATGGACTCAACCAAAGGTGGTTCTCTCCTCTATACTGTGCATATGCTCAGAACATGGAAACCTTGAGATAAGGCTGAAATCATGTTAGTCATCTGAAATCCTGGGTTTTCCCGAGGCAGAGGTCTGTGCAGAGTTGTATCAGAGACAAAACCAATGTAATTATAAGTGAACGTGGGGGATCCATCAACTCCCTGTAGGTCATAAAATCACACGTCATAAAGATCAACATCAATGAGATGCAAGAAAACCCATTACAGAGCGTGTGTCCTTTTGCATTTAGGACGACTTCTACGATGTTTCTTTATGTTAAAAGAATAAAGGCAGGTGAGAAAAATCTCTTAATTCTCAGCAGCATTTAAAGTCTTGCATATATCTTAGGGTTTCAAGGCTGGCAGATTGCACACATCACGGGGAAAGTGATAAAGAGTTCTAAGAACCATTCACGCATTACCTCTGGGATTAGGAATTGCAACACTCAGCAGAAACTAAGCACTGGAACAGAGATATTAAACTTGGGGAATAGGAGCTTCATAATTATTACAGGTTATTAAGAAAAAGTATACCATGTCTTGGTCAGGGGTGCCCTACCAGAGGAATACACTGTCACGTTCGAACAGGTAGTCTGAGAAGGCACTAGAAAACTGTTTGGAAGAACTGAGCTTGCAGACTTAGGCTGTTATCCCACAGCCCTTTAAATCACAGCCTTCCTATATAAAGTGAAGATGACATGTGCCCCGCACACTGAGGAGTGTGAGCCTTCAATGGAGAATTACATGTAAATGCAGTTTTAAACTGTAAAATACTATAAAACACAAGTTGTTGGTAGGATTCATCATGGAAACTGGAAAACAGTTACCACGGGTCTTAATTCTGCACTCTTCGAAAGCTCACAACCAATATTAAAAATAAATATATACAGAAAAGACAGTCAAAATGGCAAATGAAATATAACATGACAATATGAGATATCCAGTTAAAGATAATGTTGTAGAGCTTTATTTTTTGTTTTTCAAATTTTGGTAACCTTTACACCAAAACATATTTCCTCAAAAAAACTAATGTACTTTGTTTTTGTGTGTGTGTGTGTGTGTGTGTTGTTGTTGTTGTTGTTGTTATGTGGATTCTTCCTTAAGAGGAAATTAAATTTTAGTGCTTTACCAAAGAATTTTCAGAAAATATTTTCAGGGGAAGTTAAATATATTTTGTAAAAATGAAGCACTGAATAGCATAAAGACATCTTTTGGGTGATATATTTCCAATTACAGCCTTCATATTGCAATTTGATTGGTTGCTAAACCTAATTACAGCGGGGGGAATTACAAGTGCTTAGGAAGGCACTGCCCATGGTCCTGTACATGCCAGTCGGAACCATGGCAGCAAAATTCTGAATGTGAACTCATTTAACAATTTAGCTAAGACTTACTGACCACCCTCTTTCTTGCCAGGCTGAACTAGTCTGGCACAGGGTTTTATTTATCATTGTATCCCCGATGTATGGCACAAACCAATTTCTCTTTTGGCTCTTTTTACCCCTTCTTCCTTGATAAATTTCTTACTAATCTATCCTTAGTTAATACATATTATATATAAATATATCCTTGGTATTTTTAATTGAAAAAATTGCCAAGTATGTTGCAGATTCAAAGTGAAAAGCAGAGGAATTATTTCTTTTACTTTTTTTTAAAAAGATTTTTTGTTGTTTATTTGTCAGAGACAGAGACAGTGAGAGAGGGAACACAAGCAGGTGGGGTGGAGAGGGAGAAGCAGATTTCCCACTGACCAGGGAACCCTCTGCAGGGCTCCATCCCAGGACCCCAGGATCATGATCTGAACCAAGGGCAGACGCTTAACGACTGAGCCACACAGATGCCTCGGAAAGGAATTATTTCTTTCATCACTGATTCTGAATCCTAGATGATTCATGGATGTACAAATTCTTCAGGTGTTGTTATACTTACCTTTTTTAAAGTCATTTTACTCCTCTCCCTTCACGTTCTATTCAGTTATTGAAATTAACTTATCAGCAGAAAGCATAAAATCTGAAACTTCTTCTTAGATGCTTCATTTGGAACTTTATTTACGTTACACTCTGGACAGTTTTGGTACCATCTCAAAAGGAGCTGCACCCCAGTATCACCTTGAGCATCCAAACGGCTAGTGACACTTTTTGGATGGGAATGGAGCCAAGTGATCCTTTTCAGAAGACACAAAATGAAATTTCACTGAAATATTGCTGAATGCTCTCTTCTTCTAAGTAATGATGTTTTGAATAATTTGGACAAGGTGGCTCCATTTAGAGCTCAAAATCAAAGGCAGAGGAGGTTTTGCTGTTTGTTTCTGGAGTCAATGAAGTGTTCAAGCCACTTGGCTCCTAGCACTTAAGGTGTCCTGTGGGCAAATGTAGCTTATATAAACCTCATTTCCCAGAGAACACTAAATTGCAACTGCAAAATGATCAACATTGATATTCTTCACGATTCAGAGAGAGAGGAAGACTACATCAAACTAAAGCTTCTGCACAGCCTAAGAAACCAACAAAAAGCAAAAGCAACCTGTAGAGCTGGAGAAAATACTTGTGAAACATACATCTAATTAGGGGTTAATATCCAAAATAAATCAAGAATTCATACAACTCAGTAGCAAAAAAACCTAACCACACAGTTAAAAAAAAAAAATGGGCAGAGAACTTAAACAGTTTTCCAAAAAAAGACATACAAATGGCAAAAGGTACACAAAAAGGTCCTCGAATCATCATGGAAATGCAAATCAAAACTACGATGAGATACCACCTCACACTTCATACTTGTTAAATGGCTCTCATCGAAAAGACATGATAACCAGGACCGGCATACATGTGGGGAAAAAGAAAGCCTTCGGCATTGTCGGCTGGAATACAAGTTGATGCAGTCACGATGGGAAACAATAGGTAGGTTCCTCAAGAAATTAAAAATAGAAATACCGTATGATCCAGCAATCCTTCTTTCTGGATATAGATTACATTAAATTAAGTTAAATTAAAATCAGGATCTCATAGAGATACCTGTGCTCCCTTGTTCATTGCAGCATTACTCACATTAAGCTGTTTTTGCTCAGGGACCCCAGTCCAGAAGAGCTGCAAGGGTGTGTGTCCCAAGAAGTCTGTGGTATTGGTTTAAAAGCCGTCTCAAGGGTTTTGTACATCCTCAACCAAACACTGTTTTAGACCTTGGGAAATATTATCTATGTAATGCTACAAAACACAATGAGGTCTTACAACCCATTTGACAATTAAGCAAAGTGAGGCTCAAGGGCATTTGACGTTTCCCACAGGTCACAGGACTCTGGCTGGCAGAGTCAGTCATTGAGTCCAGGCTGATGGATGGTAAAGATGGTGCTCTTTCCATTTTTCTAAACCACTCCCACGATAACGGGGCCCAAAAGGTCCTTATCCTGCTTATAAAATAGGGCTACATTTCGAGGCCTCTCTTACATTTTTTAATTACTATACCTTTTTATTCTGAGATCCTTGTAGTTCCACATGCAACTATAAGAAGTCATACACAGTGACCCGCACAGCCGTTACTCCGCTTTCCCCTATGGGAACATCGGATAAAACTCTAATCCGATATTACGGGCAGGATCTGCACAGGAACACAGGCGAGATGCAGGACGTTTCCAGCACCACAGGGAAGGCTCTCGCTGCCCTGTAATCAGCACAGCCACACAGGAACCCACTCCGGCCTCCCTGTCCATACCCTCCGGCTGCTACGAACATGTTCTTCGCTTCCGCAAGTTCATATCTCAAAAACACTACATAAAGGAAATCACATGTTTATAACCTTTGGGAACTGTTTTTTTGTTTTTGTTTTTTTCTTCTTCACACACTCAACATAATCTGGAGGCTCACTGTTGTGAGAGTTAATAGTTTAGTCCTTTTGATCCCTTAGTATCCCGGGATCCGCATATGCTAATGTTCACTCAGCCTCTCACCCAGTGATGCATATCTGGTTTGTTTCCAGTTTGGGGGTGTTTCACCAGAGCGGTATATCTGTGTGAACATAAAGATCTCACGTCTCTGGGACAGATGTCCAAGATTGCAGCTGACGGGCTGTAGAGCAGTGGTTTAAGAAACTGCCAAATTGTTTTCCAGAGTATCAGAACCCTCACCTCTCATTCCCACAGCGCCGAAGGGATCCAGTTTCTCTGCCTTGTGAGAAGGCAGAGCCTTTCCAGTAGGTGTGTATTGATAGCTCATGGTGGCTTTAATTTGCATCTCTCTAATGGCTAATAATACCAAACATCTGTTCCTCTGCTTATTTGCCATCTGCGCAGCAACTTTTGTGAATTGTCAGTTCATGTCTTTTGCCCATTTTCTAATTGAATTGTTGTTGTTTTTAAAATTTTTACCATAGAGTTTTAAGAGTTTCTATACTAGTTCTTTGTTAGAGATACGTAGTTTATGAATATTTTCTCCCAGTCTTTGGTAACTTTTTTTTCATCCTTCTCATGGGCTTTTTCACAGAGCAAACATTTTTTATTCTGATGAGGTTAACTGATCAATTTTTCCTTTTATGGTTTATGCTTTTGATGTCAAGTCTAAGAACTCTTTGATCCAGATCCAGTTTCCAAAGATCTTCTTTTGCATTTTGTCACAAAGTTTATAGTTTTACTTTCTACCCTAAGTTCATGAACTAATTTGAGTTACCAGGTGTAAGGTTTATGTTGAGGCTCATTTACTTTGCCCAGGGATGTCCAACTGCTTCAGCAACATTTGTTGAAAAGGTACCCTTCCTTCACTGACTTGCTTTTGCACTTCTGTCAAAAATTCAACCGGGTATGTTTGTGTGGGTCCCTCTTTTAAAACAAACATTCTCTTAATTATATGGTCTGAATGTATGCTCTCGTCAAAGCTCCTACACTTCTCCATGGCTGAACAGCATAATTCATGAATGGTGGGCTAAATGTCCAAACTGGCAGTGACTACAAAAGAAAATGAATTCTAGTGTTTACATTTTGGTAAGGAAAGGCATTTCATATGCACTACGTTAAAAATCAATTATTTTAGTGTATTCTAAAATTTAATTGGGTGACTTCCAATAATGCCATTTTATCTGTCAGAAGTATTAGCTGCTATCAGTTGTAATAGAAGTTGACACTGGCTGATTTAGATAGAAGGAAATATATTAAATGTTTCATTACTTCAAATTAGGAGTAGAGGGCTGAACAACCAGGTTCAAGCCTGAACAACCATAAGTGATCTCTTAAATCTTTAAGTTTCTTGACGAGGCTATTAGCTTTGGACAGTAGGTACAACAGTTTACATTGCTTATACTTTTGCATTAATAAATCAATCCAGTAGAAACAATTGCTCTGTTGTCCCCTGTGAAGATCCCTATCCTGGGCTGCCCTTTTTATCACTAACTCAACGTCCGGTCATGTAATTGGTCATACCTAGCTCATTTCTCATGTCCTAGCAGCAAAAGATATGAGGAAAGAATATTTTTGGAATTTCACCTTCTATAATGTGAGGTATTATTTCTTATCTTCAACATCCAAAATATTAATGTTGGCAGGGTGCTCTCCAAATATATGGAAAAAGACTGAAATGCTGGCTGAAAAACTAAATGATGATCATCTAATTCATGTTGTCAATTCATTTGACTACTTACAGAGGCACACTATGCCAATTTATTCCAGTTCAATAAGGTTCTGTGGTAATATATAATGATAAGCAACTTGTTCTGAATTATTTTCTGGTGAAAAGCATGTCATTTATTGTAGAATTGCTTGGGTAGATTAATACCAAATGAAACAAACACAAATAGCAAACAATTCTATTGGCCAGACAGCAAATAAATACAAATCTCTGGAAGCAGAACACGTCATTGGAAAAACAAACAAACAAACACACACACACACACAAAAACCTCAAAAACCATCTCCTGTGATTGGAATACGTATCCAGTATTAAAAACTACTGCTGAAAGGGACAGAAATATTTGGCCTCGTGCATGAAGTCAAACACTGTAGCAGGCTTCTAACTGCTTCTTGCCTCACTGCCCCCTCATTTTTATGCAGAGGCAGGTTTTTACACACACACACACACGCACACGCACACGCACACACTACCTGCGCCAGCCATGTTTAGTCCTATCACTCAAATAACTTTTTTTTTCTTCAATTGCACTAGAACTCTAGTTCTCCTACACAGATAGATAACTTGTCTGAAAATATCCAGAGACAAAATTACCACAGGAAGAGCGGCTCACCACTAAGGCAGAGCTATAGCCAACTCTCTTGGCTCTTAGTGGATTTCTGGAGGACCACAGGGCCTCTGTTCCTTACACAGAAATCGCTATAAAATTCAACCAGCTGAGAATGTTCCATTCCTGTTAGCGGTGTACTAGGTAACTCAGGGAAGCCTGCGTGTTGACAATTGGAAACGCTGCACAAATACGAACATCATCTACTTGAATGTATTGAAGCCTACCAAAGACAAAACTGAGAATTTATTTCTACACGACAGTCTAAAAAACAGAATCAACTGAAAATTGTAGACCTGAAAAAATAACTTAAACAGAATACAATGAATAAATTTAATAGGCTATTCTCAGCTGAGTAGGAAATTAGTGAAATGGAAGATACATCTGAAGAAGATATCCTGAAGCCTGAAGTGACAAAAGAATGAAAAATAAAAAAGCACAGAAGTACAGAAAATATGGTATAAATGATTTAGCATATGAATAAGGAAGGAGAGAAAAGAATGGACAGAACTGACATGATGGAGGGGAAATAGCAAATAAATTTTCTGAACCGAAGAACCATATCAAGCCATAAAATCCAGAAACACTATAAACCCAAGAATAATAAACAGAATTAAAATTACATTTATACATACCATAGAAAAATTCCTGAAAACTGGAAAATGAGGGCATTAAATGTAGGCAGAGGGGAAAAGTCTGATGATTTTCCAAAGGTGACAATAGGACAGCTAACTTCTCAATGCAAACAATGATAGTCAGAAGACATCCTTCTTTGCAGTGCTAGGAAAAAAAGAAAACCAACCTTCTATGTCAGCGATCTCAATCATGGCTGGCCTCTAGAAGTAAAACAGGCCTTTCTAGGATGCTAAAACTCACCATTGATTGGTCTTCTTGCCCAAATACTACTTTACTACAATGAATTCTACAGTCAGGGATATTGCAAAGTGGAGAATGAACATTAACCCTTCTTATAAAATACATCAGTAACTTCTTGAGTTCTTAGAACATTGTAAACCCTTTATTCTGGGCCTCTACCTCAATACCCCTCACCCATCCAGACACATATTATTCATTAGGTATGCTAATTCTTCTGCATGGAACTCACAACAAAGTCTTCTTTATTCAAGATTTCTCAGCTTGGTGTTACTTTCTCTGCGAACCACAAAGCACACATTGTATAAGTGCACTCAGTAGGTATTTGCCATATATTGTCCCAATTCTCTCTCCAAACCCATCCACTCATGTTCTGTCTCCTCAATTCGGAGACAAAGAACAAAAGGCAGAACAAAAGAAACCTGGGAGACAAGAAGAGTGCTACACAGCCGGGGCTGCCTTGCAGAGCCATAAACCCAGACCTACGAAGAATAAAAAATGGACTCCAAGGTATAGGTTTTTTTCCTTCAATAAAGTCTGAAGCATTGACTCTCCAATAAGGAAACCATTACAGCATCATTCAGAACTTACTGAGTTTTAAATGAAGTACAATTTAAGCAGCCATGGTATTGTAATCACTTAGATGAGAATACACAAAGTAGAAGAAGGAAGTCTTTTGTGAGTAGCCATATTGACGGCATCCCGTGGACGCTGGGCATCAAGATGACTGACAGGAAGAATGATCCAGAGTCTTTAGAAAACTCTGAGTTATGTCCACCACATTGTTTCAGAAATGAATTTCTGTCCCTTGAAGATACCTCTGCTTTATCATTTTTGTATTCACATTATAAAGGCTCACAGACTGTCAGTAATTAGCATTATGTGCCTGATTTATTGCATAACACTCTATTTCGGGAATGCCAATTCCTAAGTCTCAGCACTAATAATGGTGTTTTTAGTAGTTTACAGTGTTCTAACAGATCTCACATTTTCCTTATTTCTCCCCAAACCCTCACTGTATGATAATGATTATCAGCCACAGCACCACAGTAAAAACCCCTGGGGGGACTTCAAAAGCATATCCATGCTCACAATCCAACCAGACCAAATCAATGAGGAAAGGCACAAGCTCTCGAAGTAACTCCAACATGGGGTCATAACTGATGCTCATTTTCTTTAAATAGAGGTCTAAATAATTTAGATAATCATGTAAAATATCAGAAAGCAACAGTACGTGTGTTAAGCAACTCAGAGTTTTAAATAGCTGTTATTTTAAATGTACAGAAAAACACATTTCATACATATACATAATTTGGTAGCTTCCCGTTAAACTCAACATCATGATTTGGCACTAGATGTGCCTTTGTTTAGAAGACTTAACAGAGCTCATACGTAAAGATTCCAAAGTGTAATGAAGTCTATAAAATCATCAGGAAAATGATGACATGGGTGCTTTCTACAGCACAGCCCCGAGTCCTTAAAACATTCAGAGAGGGGCACCTGAGTGGCTCAGTGGGTTAAGCCTCTGCCTTCAACTCGGGTCATGATCCCAGAGTTCTGGGATCGAGCCCCGCATCGGGCTCTCTGCTCGGCAGGAACCCTGCTTCCTCCTCTCTCTCTGCCTACTTCTCTGCCTACTTGTGATCTCCGTCTGTCAAATAAATAAATAAAATATTAAAAAAAAAACATTCAGGGAGACTACTTCCTAGTAAGTTAAATGAGAAGTCATATTTTTCAAAGCAAGTTCAAATATGTAAGAAGTATGTTTTCATTCTTTTTCTTGAATAGTATGTTAGAAACTTCAGTAGGGTTATGTAAACAGAGATATAGAATTTTCTCATACTGGTTGAGAACCTTTAAAAGACATAGTTTTTGAAAGATATGCTAAATTTCAACTTCAGCTAATATCAAATTTTTATCCAAACTAAGAATAATGTGAACATGTAAGAATTTATATGATAAAAACTTAGCTTATATGCCATTAAGACATTTTATGAACATTTTCTTCTCCTTTTAACCTTCCTATTATATAATTTGTATATAATTCAGTGTGTGTGTGAGGACTTACATGTCATTTGGAAATATATACCATTATATTTAATATATAACACATGTATGTATATCATGTACCTGTATATGTATGCACACACACACCATAAACAGACACATATACATATTTTAAAGACTACTGAATGGTCAGAGAAAACTGATTTCATGTTTACAAGGAAAAAATCATGAGAAGAAAAATAACTGTACATGTTTATTCATGTAATATATCTTATATAAATATCTACACATAAGTAACAAAATGGCATATAGAGTTTTTTTAAAATAAGAGAACTAGGGGCGCCTGGGTGGCTCAGTGGGTTAAAGCCTCTGCTTTTGGCTCAGGTCATGATCCCAGGGTCCTGGGATCGAGCCCCGCATCGAGCTCTCTGCTCCGCGGAGAGCCTGCTTCTTCCTATCTCCCCCTGCCTGACTCTCTGCCTGCTTGTAATCTCTGTCAAATAAATAAATAAAATCTTTAAAAAAAAAATAAGACAACTGAAAAAGAAAGAGAACATCATTTAAGTATATCTGTTTCAATTCTTTCCCCTTAAAAGTAGCAAGCAACACAACAAATAAACAACCAAGCCTCCTAGGCAGAGGTCATGGTCTGGTTCAGCACTGCCCAGTATGTCCGGATTTGGGTAGCAATGTTAACACTATGTGCTGCATGATTATGTCGCTATATAACATCTTTGCCAGATCCCAGTAAAAATGTGTATTTTTAATTATGCTTTTTAAAATGAACTCATTTTTCATGAAGTTATTTTAAACATAATCTTTTATGTAATTATCTTGAAAGATCCTTTTTCATAAACAGAGGTCATGCTAAAATAAGGGATTTAAGTCTTTCTAAAAACATCTTAAAGTCTACATAGACACTATCAGCTGCATTTTGGAGCCAGTTCTCTATCCTCTAAAGCAGGAATTAGCCAGTTTTTCGATGGTACAGTGAAAATGAAATCACGTCCATTCAAAGTGGCCTGGAACAATATCCGCATAGTATCTCCTTACCGTGGCATAAATCCTCTCACTAAATAGCAATTCTTCCAGTTTTGTTGAGATGTGATTGATACCTTGCATCGTGTAAGTTTACGGTGTACAACGTAATGATTTGATATATGTACACATTGTGAAATGATCACCACGGTAAGTTTAGTTCACATCCACCTCCTCACCTAGTTACAACTTTTTCTTCTTGTGAGAACTTTTAAGATCTACTCTCCTAGGAACTTTAAAAAATACAATACTGTATTGCCAGTCACTGTACCATGCTCACCGCATCTCCAGAACTTACTTAGCTTACAACTGGAAGTCTGTCTTTCCATCGCCTTCAGCCATTTCCACCACCTCCCACCTGCCCGTAGCACTTCCGTCTGCAATGTAAATAACTTAGAGTTGAGTCAAGTGAGTGATAATATTAGCTTTACACCAGGCAACCAACTGAAGAAAACACATTTACTCGGAACAGTACGCAGAGCTGTGTCGCTGCTTGTCTACACGTACTACAAAGTGGAAGCTGTTGCACTGTAGATAGGACACTGCATCTGAGGTTAGGATACCCAGCTTTGAGTATTCACATCCACAGGCAAACCCAGTCTGTCTCTAGCTCCGGCGGATTCACTTTACTTCCTTTGGATTTGAGTTTATGTATAAAAGGTTAAATTAAATGAGGGTAAAATGAAATATACTTTCAAAAGCATGCCGGGAAAATTATGTAAGCTAATATATGCAGAAATTCTTTATAAGCCGTAAAACGGTACAGCAAAATGCAAAATGATTATGTTACTATTATGAAGCCTCAAATCAAATTTCAAAGTGTTCGTCCTCTAAATCATTTTGCTATTAAGCCAAAATATTAGCCAAGCTTTTACAATGAATTTAGTACAATAACAGGAGAAATACTTTGTGCACATTCCAAATATTACAACCACCATTTATTTCAAACAACATGAGAATATTTCTTTAGTACATGAGTTCCTGTTCTCCACTAATAACGATATATCATTTCTTATTCCATTCAATTTGACTGACAGGTGTACTAGTCTCATTGAGGAATAGTGTTATAATATGAAAAGGAAGTACTCAAAGGATAATCCTGCTCTGTGTTGTAAAATAGAACTAATGGAGATCTATGCAGAACGTTAGTGAAAATGCTCTCTACCTATATTCTTGAGCTCTTTGGACAAAGTTACCAGAGCTTGAAGAAAAAAAGAAAATACTGTGAGTCACATGAGACAAAAGCAGTAACACTGAAGTAAAGAAATCAGAGTATTTACTCTTTTAACTACTTTGTCCTATTGGATAGAAATTATTTGTTCCTTAAAGCTAAAACTTCAAAGGGAAATTGGAGGGGGAGATGAACCATGAGAGACTATGGACTCTGAAAAACAACCCTGGAGTTTTGAAGGGGCGGGGGGTGGGAGGTCGGGGGAGCCAGGTGGTGGGTATTATGGAGGGCACGCATTGCATGGAGCCCTGGGTGTGGTGCAAAAACTATGAATTCTGTTATGCTGAAAAGAAAAAAAAAAGTTATGAAATCCAGAAAAGATCATTAGATTGCGGGAAAACAGGTAATTTTTATTTTGTTTCTATTGCTTGCCTTTTATCTTTGCATCGTTTCTAAAATGAAGAGGATGTAAACAGAAACAGACCAAAGACATGAATACTTATTTAGTCCTAGTCAAAATTATTCACATGGGTTATTATGATCCAAACGGAACAAAATATTACAATGAAAATACTTCAACAAAAATGGGTCACACCTATTTCAAAGACTTGGGCTTCAGATTAAACTATTTTTGTGTGTTATTTTAGACTGATCCTAAATATCAACCATTACTGAGCACTTCTGAAAGGCATTTAAGGAAACTGGCAATGTAAATCTTGCAATTATTTGACCACTGTATGATTACCCACTTATAAATTACTCACAATTTATTTTGGTCATTTAAAAGATTTCCCTGAGTACTGAGTATAATCTTTGTTATCTGAAGAAATGCCATCTTTTGAGATTCACCTTGCCAGCAGTCATGTGTAAATACATTAAGATAAAAACTGAGATGTGAACTTTTATATCTCATTCCTGATTTAACAGCTTGCCCCAGGTAGTGCATAGACATAATCATTTAATATCAAAATCCAGCAAAGTATTTTTTTTTTAAAGATTTTATTTATTCCTTTGACAGGCAGAGATTACAAGTAGGCAGAGAGGCAGGCAGAGAGAGAGAGGAGGAAGCAGGGTCTCCACTGAGCAGAGAGCCCGATGCGGGGCTTGATCCCAGGACCCTGGGATCATGACCTGAGCTGAAGGCAGAGGCTTTAACCCACTGAGCCACCCAGGCGCCCCACCAGCAAAGTATTTTTACAGTTAGGCTTACTTTTATTTTCCTTGTTTTTGGCTCTAAGTCTTGAAAGTTCAAAGAACATCAGGCATGCCCATATGCACGCATAAGGATTTTTTAAAAAGACAAAAAAATCTCACTAATTTCTGAAAATATCTGAAACGTCATGTGCACACACACACAACTGCAAACAAATTAATATATAGGGATTCTACAGAACATATACAAGACTTTTTTTCAACTCTAAAATTCTAAGATTCAGTAATTCTTGTAGAGATATATAGATAGATAAATAGATACAGACAGAGATAAAGAAATTAAGTGGAATGTATACAGTATTAAACTCATAATTATACTCACCATAAATAAAAATCGAAAATAAAAATAGCTAAAATAATTAGACTTTTCATGCATTCTAAATTCTATATTTAATGAGAAAGAGATAATAACCATGGCTATAATGATCCTTTTTAGAAAGCAATGTCCAGGATACAGAATATTCTAGAAAGCGAAAAGGTTAAGTATACCCAATACAATGTCCATGTCTTAGATCCATAGACAGAGATTCGTATCTGAAATAATGATCATGAGAGTTCTTCTGAACTTTTGAATGGTCAAAATCAAGTTATTTACATATTTTATCTTAAATATATTTAATGCATCTACTTCCTAGAAAATTGGTAATGCATGTCATACAAGATAGAATTACTCTTCATAAAATAGTTTCTAGATATTTGAGAAACCAGAGGAATTTTTAATTGCCTAACCAACCAAAAAAATGCAAATGCACACATGAAAATTCCCATTTATGTTAATGAATGAACTTCTGTAAAGGGATAAATTTTCATAAACATGTTTCATGAAAAAATACTCTCTTCCATCATCAGAAGAAAACTTTTTGTGGAAGGACGGGAAAATCCAAAGAATTTATAGAAAGGAGATCAATAATCATCAAGCCAGGGATGGAAGTGTCTCAAGGTTCTAATCAAGGATGGAGAAAAAACAAAAACAAAAACAAAGGAGGGAGAGAGGACAAGATGTAGGTGAATCCATAGTAAGTTGTTGAAGCAAATGGAGACTATGCAAAAGAGAAAATCCTGAATAGATGTTCAGCTCATAAAATTGGGGCTCATCACACACTCCAAATGTGTTCCTCTACCTTTCCCTGCTTCCCTTACAGCCAGGTTGGGGTAAAGTGACTATTACTGGCCTAATGTACTATGAGTAGTAGTGATGTAGGAGGGATTTACTGTTCTAACCCTGACAATACAACATGACACTCGCAGTGGGACATTCACAGTCTCTCTCTCTCACACACACACATATACACACGCCAGCTGATAAACAGTAGACGCTCCATAATTACTGATCATTTGTTGAATATGCAAAGCCCAACTGTACCTTGAGACATTCCTTTGATACCCACACAAACCAATACAAATCCTTCACCTGACTTTGAAAAAGAAATAGAAAACAATTTCTGTAAAATGCTATTTGTCTGTTTACAACATGCCTGTGACTATTCACACTGATGTATTTGAACAGAATTCCTTGAAAACAATGATGTGAGGCCTGAGTCCAGAATTAGTCAAACTATGTGTACCGTGAATGTGTACAGTGATGATTTCCCTCCATAATGCTGCTTTTACCTTTGCTACATTATAGAGTCAATAAGCCATGTGTAAAGTTGTATTAATGGTTTCAGTAGTTGAGTTCCTAGTTTATCTGCAAACCAAGAATGGGTTGGATATTTTATAGTATATGCCTTGCTGACTTAATTTAACCTATCAGTGTTCAGAAGGAAACAGGTAATAAAGGCTAAGAGATAAACAATTTTGACCAAAATGCTTTTGCTTTTTTTTCTTTTATTTATTGTTTTCAGTAACCTTTTTTTAGACACAAAATATTGACCAGCATGGTACCTTGTGAATTTTAATACTAACCATGCAACATTAAGAGAGCAAAAGGAATTGAACTATTGTAAGGGCTTTTAAATCATGAAAAGGAAAACAATATATCCATAGAAACAGTGATATGTTATAATGAAAAATCAACACACACTATGAAAAAATGACTATAAGAGTCATGTCATTATATGTTTAATGACTTAATACCTTTAAAAACTTAATGATTAGGGGCGCCTGGGTAGCTCAGTGGGTTAAGCCTCTGCCTTCAGCTCGGGTCATGGTCTCAAGGTCCTGGGATCGAGCCTCGCATCAGGCTCTCTGCTCGGAGGGGAGCCTGTTTCTCCCTCTCACTCTGCCTGCCTCTCTGCCTACTTGTGATCTCTATCAAATTAATGAATAAAATCTTTAAAAAATAAATGAATAAAAATTTAATTATTGAATAAACATATTTTAAAGGACATGGGTAAAATCCAGGATAATACTTTTTTTTTTCAAAATTATTTTCCTGAATGGAAGATAGGCTGATTAATGAGTCAAGACAAGTTTCAAAGCAAACATTCTAAAAATTTGTTTAGCACTTATTACTTCACCCAAATAACCGGCTAGGGAAGTGGCTTCAACAGGTAGCACTAGATGCTCTAAGAAGACACATGGCAAGGGCTCTTTCAACCACTTCAAACTGGAAGCACCTGCATCAGGGTTGTCCCCCAGCCTCGAGGGCAAGTAGCACTTCTCTGCCCTCCTTCTGCACAATAGGGAACACTAACTTATGAGGAGTAAAGGGTACAGGAGAACATTTCACCTCAAAATATATTTTCATGTCCTAATAATCTCTGATGCCACTGCCTTCATCCCAAGGATTTTTTTTCCCTTAGAATATTATAAAATTTGATTTTTGAAAGCATGAGTTCTGTACATCATAAATCGAATATCTGTGCATATTTCATTGGAATTTTTATTTTGATACTAATTATGATAATAGGATCATCATGTAACTTCTGAGTTAAAATTATTTTATTTGGAAAAATCTATAGTTCTGAGTCCATAAAAGAAGTAATATGTACTATTAACTATGAACGTGAAATTTTAATATTTAGTTAAATCCTGTTTCTATGATTTGGGATAGGAATTTTCATGTGTAAGGCACTCATTATCTGCTTAGAGTTTCACTATCTTACGAGACCCACTTAACTTACTAAGGTTCACAGAAACCTTAGATGAAGTTGTGTCACGTGAAGTCACCCTTCTGAATACTAGAATATTCTGAATAGAAAGTCTAAAAAGTTTTTTTAATACATAATATTCTTCAAAATAATCAAGGTTAATTTAGCTTAATATTTCGATTTAATATTAAAACAAAACAAAATTATTTCAACACCAAACTCTGAAGTTCACCTTTCTCAAGCAGAAATGGAAGACAAAATTAATTTATATATAAACGTATTTTTAGTTTTCTCTGAAGGGTGTCTTTTACAAAGGCGTATCTCTCAACAGTGAGTGTGGAAAGAGAGGACTTGGGATTGCAAATGTATTTGCACACAGCTTTAGGAGGAATGGTATTTTAAGAGGACATTTCAAAGGCTGTTAACACTATGGTTACCCAACAAGCAGTCAAAGCTCTTTCCTTGGATCCTATATTTTAATTAGGTGGCATATTCAGTTTTTGTCGTAGGAAATCCTGGAAAGCTGGGAATGGGAGAGGAATCCTACAGACCCCGGGGCCAGGGGCGGGGTTCTCGGGGTTCTGCTCCGTACTCATTCTCACGTACTTAGTGACTCTGTGGAAACAGATACGCTTCTTCCCGGGGGACCTGAATCATCCATTAGCTTATAACGTTTGAGGTGTCAGACACAACTGAGATTCCAAGAAGACGGAAAGAGCGAGAACGATGAGCAAGCACCCTGCGGGAGAGCAAAGGGCTTCAAAGGTCAAGTTCCTGAAACGCTTCTCCCCTCCAGCTCTTTCTTGCTCGGCCGGTGCGGGTGACAGATTTGAGCGGTGCGTCCCGGCCGAGAGAAGTCGTCAGCCTCCGGGACGCCCGCAGTTTCACACGTGGGCTCTTCCTTATCTCGCTGGAGAAGAGCGAGGCGCAACCGCCCGCGCAGGAGCAGCCCCGGCAGCCCCGGCCCAGGGGCTGCAGCGCGCGCCGCTCCCGGGCCCTGCTGGGGCGCGCAGCTGCGCACGGAGGCGCCAGGCGGCGAGGTGGGCGGCTGCGTGGGCCCCGCGTTTGGCACTCCCGGCTCCTACCGAGCTGCCCCAGTTCGAGAGCGGGTCTCTCGTCTCCTCGGGGTACAGTCTGCATCTTCAGAGTGAACCCCGGAAGGGGCAGCCCCAAAAAGCCAAGTCTGACTCCCCGCCCCTCCCCCGGCCCCACACCTGCGCCCACCAACTCCAGACAAGGCGACTTCTGGGTTCGTAGCGATCCTCCCTCTTTTGGGGTTCTGCCCTACGTTAGTTCAATTTTCCAGAGATATATTTAGCTTTATTTTTCTTTCTTTCTTTCTGAGTGAGGAAATAAACGAACTTCTCGCTCCTTTTCTTTCCAAGTTGGAGGATTCATCCAGTCAGCAGAGAACGCGGGGAATGTTCTCGTTCAAGGCCGCTTTGCCCCAGGATTCTGGAGCTTCGCAGAACTGGAACTTTGAGAACAGTGAGGTACAGAAACAGCCAGGGAATCCGGGTACGGGACCCTTTCGCCCCCCAACACCGAGCTTCCCTTCCTGCTCTGGTCCGGCGCTCCAAGGTCGTTCCCGGTCGGCCACCTCCCGTGGCGCGCGCGGGCCCCGCCGCCTCCACCGCGACCCCCTGAGCGTCGCGCCCACGCTCCCTGGGCTCCGCCAAGCCTGGGCAGCTGCGCGCCCGCCCCGCCCCTCCCGCCTCTCCGCTCCACACCGGGTCCTCTGAGACCGTCGGCGCGTCCCTCTTACCTCCCGGTCTGGACACTAGAGAACTTCTGAACGCCCGGGGGGGTCTACACTGTTTCTCTCCCAAGTCAGGCAGAACATCTTTCACGAAAAAACTACGACAAGGTCTCCATAAACTTTGCTGTCGCGAAGGTTGCCGTGTCAGCGGCCGTGAGCACACACCTGCCTGCACACGGGCGCAGGTACACCTGTCCGGGCGCGCAAACGGCCAAGGAGCCTGCCTGCCACTGGGCAACTGCTCAGGGCGCGGTAAAGTCGCTGGCAGTCGCCGGCGGGGACGCGCGGCGCGGGGAGGGCATCGAAAATTTCGAAATGGGCTCGGGAAGCGGGGACTAGAAAATGGTGATTCTAGATACACAACAGGAGCGTCCGTGCACCTCCTGCACACCGAGCAATCCTCCGGGAAGGCGCACACTTTTGAGAACAGAGCACTGTGGGTCGCCCTATACATAAGGCCCCGCCGAGGCATATTCGTCTTAAAACTGACAGTCCCTTTCGTCTACATGACTTCCCAGTCTGGTCCACACCAGCGCCCGCACGGCGCTGAGGATGGGGACCCAGGCGCTCCCGGAACCCTCGACCCCGTGTGCAGAGCCCCCCGAGGCAGGTGCGGGCCCCCACAGCGGCCGAGCACCAAGCGGGCTGTCTGCTCTTCGGGCCGGGTCCCTCTATGCCCCGGTCCCCGCGCGGGTCAGCTCTCCCCGCCGCCCCGCCCCCCACCACAGCCGGCCGCGCCGAACGCGAGCAACTCACCCCCAGCTTCCTGCTGCGGATTTTCACGTATCCCTGCTTGACTATGTCGTTAAAGTTGGAGGCCATGGCCAGCGCGTTCCGGCTCGTCCCCTCCGCGATCGGCTTCCCTGCCTCGAGAGCCGCCGTCCGCCGCCGGGTCCGCTCAGGTCTCGCATCCAGCCAGCCGCCGCCACAGCCGCGCCGCCGCCCGGTTCCCCGAGCTCCCGCCGGCGGGGACGCGGGCTGGTGGCAGGGCGGCCGCGGACGGGGAACGCGGCCCGGCGCCGCGAGCTGCGCCCGCCCTCCTCGTTCCGGTCCTCACCTCCGCCCCCCGCCGCGAGCCGAGCGCCGGGCCCGCGCCGCCGCCAGCTGCGGGCGCCCCCACCGCGCCGCCGCCCCCGGCAGCACCCACGGGCTGGCGCCTCACTCGGCGGCGCACAGCTGGCCGGAGCGCACCCGCGCGGCTCCCCGGCGCGGGGGGAGGGGCGCGCGGGGCGGAGGTGGGGGGGGGGGAAGGCGGGCCGAGTCGCCCGCCCGGCCTCCTCCCCCTGGCCCGCGGGGTGGCTGCGCTCGGAGATGCTCGCAAGACTCGCTTCATCCCTCGCAGGTCGGGCGGGGAGCTCCTGCCGCTCCCCGCGCGCAGGGTCGCACCCACGCCCCCCGCCCGGCTCCCTCTGCCCGCATTGCTCTCCCGGGTGCGGGATTCCTGAGGACAGGGCTCCTCATTCCGGGGCTGTCAGTGTCCACTCCCCAGCTGGACACCGAGGAAAGGCTCCCCAAGAGGGGATGCTCCCCAAGAGGAGAAGGCAAACGGGAGCGAGACGATTGTTTATTTCAGTGGCCTTGTGTACGTGCATTTTTGTTCCTAAGCACACGCTCGCCTTCCAGGTCTTTGCCCCATTAGGAAGTGCACACCGACGCCGAGCCCTTCCTGGTGCACACAAAGAGACCGACCGTGCGCATGTGTCTAATCCCTCTGCTGCCCAGGAGACCGGAGCAGGCAGGCGAGGCAGCCCTTCGCCGACGTCCTCTCGCCAAGCAGCGGCGGGGAGCACCGGAGCGGGCTGATTTATGCACGCGTTTCAGTTAACTATGACTCAAAGTGCCTCGTGGCTGGCTTTTCATCTTCTGGAGGAAATGGAGACCATCACTATTACTGGTGGATGCAAATGATCTATGGAAATGTGCAACTTGTTAAATGAAAACAATGGAGAACACCCCCCCGTTTACGTACGAACTCCTAACATTCAAAAGTAGACTATTCCCTAGTGTAAAAAAATTTTAATTCAAAAATTATATCATTTTTATAAGATGCAAGGGAAAATAGGGAGTATTGAATTCTAACTGGAGGCAATGTATGGGGTTTTGCTATAGGCAAGACTGTTTAGTACCTAGAAGCTCAGGATGATATTCTTTAAGAAAAAAAATATAAACTGTGTAAAGATTGAAAATTTTATAAATGACTCGTTCATTTATGCTCTATATTTGATAAAAGTTCAAAAGATTGTTTCTTTTCTCGCTTACCATAGCGAGAAGTATCTTCCCATGTTTTCAGTTAAAACTTCTTTCTGCCCTATTGAGAACATAACCATTTTAAGAGAGAAAGAGAACTACTTGATTGAAGGGAGGAAAAATATGAAAGCTTAAGGGACAAAATAGCATGCCCCTTACCCCAACCAAATAGGCTCCCCTAAAAAAAGTTGATTTCTGTACCATCGTTAACAAGAGCCTTCATCTAGAACCCATCCAACTCAGCGGACACTCTAACTTGCCTTAACAGCATATTATTCCGCCGCCTTCATTTATGCCACAAACGTTGTTTTGGACTATCCACCAGGAACAGTACCTGATGCTGAGGCAGGTATTTAGAATCAAAGGCAAGATCTCTTAGGCTGTCACTCTGGAAGAAACTCGAACTCTGACCTTCCCAGAAAATTTACATAAACTCCCTCCTGGTTTGGTGTGATTCCCGCCCTGAAATACCTGGGGCTATGTTGTCTGTTCCAATCACTTCTTGCTATTATGTATACTACCTGGCTATAATTTCTTTATGTGAAGACTGATTTAGATTTGCAGATGCTTTAAATACATTATTTCATTCAGTCCTCTTGCAATGCCATGTGTTAAGCAAAAAACAAAACAAAATGAAAACTTGCCATTGAATAGATTAGGAAACAGAGGCTCTGAGACAGACATTCAGTTGTAGAGACACCGTTTCTAGACTGGTTTGGGGTATATAATAATTTCTATGACCCCTAACTTTCCCCATCATTTATAGAATAATCTGTTTCTACAAATCAGTTGTGAGTTCTTTGAAGTCAAAGATTAATTTTCTCAATAATAATCGCAGTGTGTACTTAAAGGTGAGGTATGTTTTATAAACCTGCTTTTAATAATTATATAATGATTATACTTTTGCTCACATACCTATATAGGTCTTTATAACACCCTAAGATGACTTAAATATTCCCCTACAGTTACTTTAGATTCTTAAATTTCTGATGGAGCAGTGTGTGTGTGTGTGTGTGTGTGTGTGGATTGTGTGTGTATATACAATTGATTGTATCCTCATGGCATCGTTTATTGTAGTCATCTAAGTCTCAAACTTCTGTTATGTAGTAATGTGACTTAGAAATGTGAGGACATTGGTTTTTTTTCCAGAGTAATTCATAAGAAGTGCTATATGTATTCAACTAAATCACATCAAAAAACCCCAAAAAAGGGTTTTGACTGCTCCATTGATTAGAGGGTTCAAGAGTTTTCACCCAATACATCCATTATAAAATTCTCCACCAAATGTCTACCTAATAGCTTTTCCACCTTGAGTGATCACTGCATTGATACATTATTTCATTAAGGTTTGTAAAATTGTCATTTTCTGATTTAATTTTATTCCTGAATTTATAAACTATTATCTTTTAAAACTATAGGATTGTCTTGAAATCAGTTCCTTACAAAGAATATGCTTGATTCTTAACCCTTATCAACCATTTTTCAGAAATATTGAATATGTTCTAGCAAACACGAAAGAATACCCTCCTCCCTTAGAAATATCTGTAAAAATGGAGTTTTGTATATGTAATACATTTCAACCCATCAGAGTCATTATTCCTTTGGGGATTTTAATTGCCTGGTCTTTAACCAGAAGGAGCTGCTTCACTTGACATTTTTGTGTTCTTATCAGGTACCCATGGACCTTAATAGCTTTGTTGTGATCAATCACAAGATATCCCCATTCATCTTGTACATTTCCAGCTCTAGACCTGGAATCCATTCTTTTCCCTAGGAACCTTTGTTTTTCTTAATGGGAAATGAAATTCAGTTCCCATAATCTGGTTACTGGGGTGTTATTTTTGCTACTGGTTCTAAGCTTTTCAGCTACAGGAACATGAAATACTTTTATTTTAGAAATATATTTCAAAAGAGAAAAATTCTCAGTTTTATGGATGGCTCCAATTCAATTGTTGTTGATACTACTGTTGAAGTATGTAAGCAAAGATCTCATATTTAAGGATTGCTTGTTTTCTTTTCAGATTTTCATTATGTGAAATAGTTAACATATTTCCAACAATCAAACCTACCAAACAAGGCACGTAGAGAGATATAGTTCTGATTTTTGTCCCTTCCTATTTTCTACCTCTCTTTTTAGGAAATCATGTTTATTAGTTTTTGTTTTATCCTTACGTTGTCTCATTTTGATGATATAAGGAAAGATATATGTGTTTCTATTTCTGTTTTTCTTAGACACAAAAAATAGCGTAATACTCATAATCTTATCATTATAGTAAATAGCCTCTAAACTAGGCCCCCAAAGATACCCAGGTTTTAATATAATACCTGATAGAATTTCTCCTTCTGAGTATGGGCTGAACTTTTTGACTAACTTCTAGTGACTAGAATAGCAGAAGTGATGGAGTGCCTTTTCTAAATTAGGTTATAAAAAGACTGTAACTTCAATTCGGGTGATCTTTATTGAATTGCTGGCCCTGGAGGAAGCTAGCTGCCACAATATGAAGCAATCCTGTGCAGAGACCTTTGTGAGTGAGCCTAGGGAAAGATCATCCAAGGCTTTCCAACAGCCCTGTGAGGGATCTCCCCCCAGGGAAGTCTTTAGGTGACCACACCTTGCCCAACACTGAGAGACCCTGAGCCAGAACCAGCCATCTAAGCTTCTACTGGTTGTTCCTAAATAATGAATGCTGTAAGACACCAAAAGTTTGTTTTCATCCTTCAATATGCTGACTTTGGGGGCATTTTTTAAATGTATAAATGGGTAACTGAAATTTATTTTGGTATGTGGAAATAAGGTGCAGGGCTTTGCATCTACCAGTGGCCATGAGAAAGGTGTTAGTGAGGGTTTCAAGGCTTGCAACCTTGCAGACAAATTGCAAAACATTGGACGTTGAGGACACTGTGAGTGAGATCTTACAACAAAGTGAGGAAAATATTACTGGAAATTGGAGGAAGGAGCCCTATGATTATGTGGAAGCAGGAAACTTAGCTGAACTGTGGAAATTAAAATATTTACCCACTAAGCTGTGTCATCTAGATAAGATTTCCAAACAAAGTGTTGGTGTGGCAGCCTTCTTCTTGATACTTAGTAAAATGAGAGCAGAGAGGGATAAACTGAGGGGAGGATCATTAAACAAAAAGGAGCCAAGAACTAATATATTTTTTTAAGATTTTATTTATTTATTTATTTCAGGGGTTGGGGGGGAGTACATGCACAGGGGGAGGGGCAAAAGGAGGCAGAGAATCTCAAGCAGACTCTACTCTGAGCTAGGAACCCACCATAGGGTTCAGTCTCCCAACTCTGAGATCATGACCTGAGCCTAAATGAAGAGTCAGATGCTTAAACTACAGAGCCACCAGGGGACCCAAGAATTGATGGTTTGAAACATCCCCAGCTTCTCCAAACTATAACAATGCCAGAATGAAGAAATGACTTCTGAACAAGATATATCCTGGGCACCGTTATGAACATTTGGTCTAAAGATAAAAGCAAAAGGTGTGACTCTAAGACATGTATTTTTTTTTTAAGATTTCAGGAAATCAATTATTTAATGGTCACATCTTTGTCTGTATCCTTAGACCAAATTTTCGTGACAGTGCTCTGGATTTGATCTAATAAAAAGATTCATAGGAAACCCACAAGGTTTTCAAAAGAGGCATAGGTGAGAAGCCTTATCAGGCAAAGACTGAGAAGGAGGAGATGCATTTGGACTCCCAGCCTTCTACCAGCAGGAAGCAGTGGACGGCTGAGAGAACAATCCAACTGCAAGAAAACGTGCTGCCTTTAAAAGTAAAGATGATTTTTTTGTTCCTCGGGGAGGGACCAAGAGTCTAGAGAGAAGAACCAAGAGTCATAGAGAAGCATTCCTTGACCTTGAGAACTAATCCAGGAATGCCCCAAATATCCCATTTGGGTTTCAGAGTTGCTGAGGACTCCTGATTTTGTGTGTCTTTTTGAGTCCATTTTTGAGCCAGAATGTGTATATTACTTGTACTGTGTTTGTGTCAGCATTGCGCGTTGGAATTGTGGTGGGCAGATTGTCTCATTAGATTCAACGATGTACAGTTTGAGAACAAGACTCACAGTTGAAAACTACCTAAAACTGGACATTGGAGAGTGGTCAATGACACCACGTCCCCTAGTATTTCGATAACTTCCTGCTCCTGGTCTTCTGTTCTTGCTTTTGGATAGAGGCTCTTCTTATTTTCCTGAAGTAGGTATGTGGATGACATATTCTGCACTGATTATAGTATGGATTCTTGGGTCTCAGCCCTATGTCTCCATGGTCTGTATACGTCATTCCATAGTCCTCAGTTTACTTTGTGCAGTTAAGATATTTAAGGCCAATCTGACCTTCTCTTAGTGTGTAAGTTTTTCTTTCTACCTGAAGCTTATAAAACTTTCCCTTCACCCTTAAATTTCAGGAATATACTAGGATCATGCTTTATGTACTTTCTCATTAACATGACCTGGAATTTGTGAATACTATTATTTTGTTATAAATATAACAGAAATATTTTCTATTAATGCATCCATTATTTGTTTAACTTTTCTGCTTATATATTATGTTACTTCTCCTTCTGGAATTTCTGTTATATCCTGGACCTAGGCTCTGGTTGTTGTTTTTTTTTTCTTTTTTTCCCCCCTTATTTTTACCATTTCTTCAGTTTTTGGCTCTCATCTCTGCGACATTCCTTGAACTTAATCTTTCAGACTATAAATTCATATATAATCAGTATTTTGCACTCTTTGAGTCATCTTCTAAATACTAAATTGGTATATCAAGTTTATATCTCTTGAAAGTCTTTTGTCTGAGTTCAGAAGGTTGTTATTTGGATATTCTCAAGCATTCTTTGTGCTGTTTTATTCATATCCATGAGTATCCTCTAAAAGTTGTGCTTCATTTTTCCATTTTCATTGCTTCCCCTGATCTCATTGACTTTTGGACACTTTCATGTTTTTTAAATGACTCCTCTCTAGATGTTGGAGATTGATAAGTGGTAAGACTCTTGTTCTAATAGAAAGCAGAGTGTCGTCTTCCCTGTAGGCTAGATATGCAGAAACAATTCATTATTTCAAATACTTCAAAAGCGGGGCGCCTGGGTGGCTCAGTCATTAAGCATCTGCCTTCAGCTCAGGTTATGATCCCAGGGTTCTGGGATCAAGCCCCTTCTTCCTCTCCCACTCCCCCTGCTTGTGTTCCCTCTCTCCCTGTGTCTCTGTCTGTCAAATAAGTAATTTAATTTAAAAAAAACTACTTCAAAAGCATGTTGGTGTGTATTTTAATAACAAAGGAGATGAACTAAAATACTACCTTATGATTTTCTCCTACTTAACATAGAGTTTGAGTAACTTTTTACTAATTTCTGCCCTCTCCTAAATAGGGCTTTAAATATCCATTGTGATGAACTGGCTATTTCTAACATATATTTTTCTATTTCAAATATATATTTAACATTTTATTCAAATTTATTATCTGAGATATTATTTAAGCATAAATAAAACAATCCATTTTTCTTAAATGATAGAAGGAAACATTTGGAAATCTCATTTCTAGTTCCTATTAAAACAAGTAAGTAGGTTCAAGGAATTAAATGGTGATATTTAGTTATTGAGTAATTAATTTATTATATTTGTTATAATTTAATAATTATATTTATTATATATTATGATTTAAATAATTCAGAAGTTTAAAATCTCAATTAGTTGGCATACTCATTAATATGCAATACTGAATGGCATACTTATAAGACACATAATTCAAAAGATAAAACTATTCAGTCAGTTGGAATTGCAGAAACTGCTCCTTAGATTTTAGTGAGACCCATTCAATTTCATAAAACCGGTCATTTATTTTTAACTCTCCAGGAACTTTTATTTTAATCCAGAGATTTTTCTAAAATGGAATGATAGCTTCTTTTTTTTTTTTTCAAGATTTTATTTATTTATTTGGGAGAGACAGAAAACAAACAAACCAACCAACCATGAGCAGGGGGAGGGGCAGAGGGAGAGGGAAAGGCAGATTCTCTGCTGAGCAGGGAACCGGATGCAGGGATTGATTCCTGGACCCTGGGATCATGACCTGCGCTGAAGGCAGATGCTTAACCCACTGAACCATCCAGGTGCCCCTACAATTATATTTTCACGTGTAGCAGAAATAAGGGAACCTAAATCAGGGAAAATTATTTTTCAGAATGTAGGCTAGAACAGGATGGATAGATGAGAAGCTCTTACGTTGGAGTCCCACAACCCCTGAGAGCTGACTTCCCATTAGGACTGCGTAGACACTGTATTTACAGATCTGTCTTGTCCACTATAAATATTTTATTTAGCACTCTTGTTCTGTCTCTAGTAGCATCTTATAAAAATCTCTGATGCTAACTCTTACATATGATGTTCAGCTTCTTTTATGTCTCAAAATCATCATTAATCTCTGCCACTCATGTTTTATTTCTGAAATCTTATTTCTTGTAGAAATAGCATGAGCATCAGGCAAGGCAAATGTAACTTCCATGAGCCTCAGTTTTTCCCAGTCTACAAAGGTGAATATCAAGAACTTAGAGATACCTGTTAATATTAGGTGATAGAACATCTCTGACATAGTGCCCATCACATCGTTTTTATAAAATGAGTATCGGTTGTCTTCTTCTGTCTTAAAGAATCATTTGGCATAAGGGTTTATCCTGTCCATATTTCTAGGAACATTATATCTTCAATCACAATCAATGTCATCTACATATATTCCTGCTATAGTAATTATTTAACTCAGAGAAATAGACTGGTTAATATAAGCAGCTTTATTTACTTCAATCTAATGACTAGTCTAAGTATAATGGGATAGGCAAAGTATATGACTTATTAAGGGCAGTCAAATGGTGTTTTAGCTGACTCACAGATATTTTATACTCGGGTCTTTTAATATAATATATACAGTATTTACCACCAGTAGTATAAGAAATAAAACTTTCAATATCATAGTTTACTATAGAGCTACCTTATGCTTAAAATGACAATGTATTGAAACTGAATAAAGACTATAGGATTTGAAGTCCAATGCTTCGTTTAGGGTCTTATATCGGCACAGAATTTTAAAATAAAAAGAATATTGGTTCTAAATAAAGAAAAGATCTATTGTCTTAAGAGAGAACTGGATAAATTAAGGAAAAATGTAGGAACAAGATCAGAACCTAAACCCTTCTTCTGAAAGAATAGTTAGTATCATCAAAAAAGGAACTCAAGACAGTGACAAATTTATACCTGTGGAACATTCGAAGATGGATAGGAAAAAAACAATGGTCGGAGGTTTTTGTTTTTGTTTTTGTTTTCCTCTGAGGATATCCCAGCGTTCCCTAAGGCTGAATGACAGGCTGTCTGGCTTTATGAGTCATAGATTTTATAGACCACACACGGGGACCAGACAAGCCTCTGGGTCAGTCATGACTCAGAGAGGCAATTTCTCACCACAGTTTCATAAACTCCAATGATTCATCAGTGTCTTCCTTCTTCTGTCCCTTCTCATTACCGCGGCAATTCAGCCCACTGAAAGAGAGTCAGAAAAGGTGTCAGAGATTATCTTGCTCCTATTCCCTGAATTTTAAATATCAGTTCTAGCAGGTTTCTGTCAGAACACGGGTAAATATCAGGTGTGTTATGTGATATTTAATTTAGGCAACATCAAGGAAAACAGCATAAGTGGAAAATGTCTAAGGGACTATCTGGCCATTCAAAAATATTGTTCACTTATGCTGTAATACCGGATTCATGAAAGATAATTAGGGAAAGAACAAACTCAAATTTTTCTGCTTTCTTGAATTCACTTCAGTGCAATTTAAATGTTAGATTTCCTTGAGATTAATTTTAGGTCTTCATCGTATCAGTCCTCTGAGTGTGTTAAGAGGTTAAAACTAGTCTATCCAGGGGGTACCTGGGTGCCTCAGTAAGCTGAGGTCATGATCTCAGGATCGTAAGATCGAGCCCTGGCATGCAGCCCTGCATCTGGCCCCACCATCAAGCTCATAGGTCAGCAAAGAGTTTGGCTGGGATTCTCTCTCCCTTTCCCTCTGCCCTTCTCCCTGCTCACATGCATGCTTGGCTCTCTCTCTCAAAATAAAATCTTAAGAAAAACCCTCTAGTCTATACAGCAAAAATAGAAGATAAAATAAATATCAAGGAGTCACAAAAAGAAGAATCATTTCTAAAAGACAGAAAGTATTAGTGCCCAAAATGATGACTTTAAGAGTGAAAATGTTTCGTTAAATAAAATGTACTTATTTATAATTAAAGGAAAACTCATAGTGAGTCATAGTTTAAATCTTGCAAACCCACAATAAACCCATGAGACATTTGTAATTCAAATGTAATTATATTCTAGGTAATAGTAAATATGTCAATAAATTTTTAAAAAGCAAAAAATGTATAACATGATGTGAAACTATCAAATTTCAATAAACCTGCAAAAGCAAACAAAAATAAATAACATTTTGTGATAACAATACTGTAATAAACATTTACATTTATAGAAAAATACCAAACAAATTCCACTAATTCATTCTCTCTCTCTCTCTCTTTTTTTCTTTTTACAACTACAATAATGAAAGACTGTTTTGGTCAAAGAACTGATTAAATTTCAACACACTATTTAAAATAGATAATGAAAGGACACTGTATAAAAATATTATGAGTCATATACTCAAAGCTTTAGTGAGATATAAATCCATGGTTGTAAATGACATCATAGTTAAAAAAAAATAGAAGGTAATAAAGGGTATATAGCATATTAAGCCTTCTGTATGGAACAAGTTGAGTGTACTTTATGTGTCAGGAACTGGTCTAAGCGCTGTGTCTGCACTAACTAATTTAATCCTCACAGTAGCCCTGCAAAGGCATTATCACCATTCTATCCAGAAAGAAACTAAAACACAGAGTGTTTAAGTGACCTGCTTTGAATACAAAGTTGTCATATACCTTAGCCATCTGGTCTGGGAACTCGCAATTTTGACTATTGTAAATTTCTTCTTTAAGAATAGAAATAAACTATCCAACAAAAATACCATTTTAAGTTAAGGAAAATGGAAGGATCATTATACCAGCTATAAGGAAAGTACTTGTAAACTGCAAATAACTAAATAGTAAAATTGGATAAGTTCAAGAGTTCATTTTCTGAGGCACTGATATAATCATCAAAAAGAGATAAATTATAAATAAAATTGGAAATGAGAAAAAGCAAAATACATAATTTTTAATGAAAAGAAAATAGTATTAAATAAAAAGTTATGCTCAACAATTTAATGAATGGAAATATATCCTTAAAAATAGGTGATTAAAACTGCCTCAAGGTTATTCATTCACTCAAATTGTTAATTAGCACAGCAGTTATACCCTGGCCACTTTTCTAGGCAGGACTACAGCTGTAAAAAAATACAGCTGTAAAAAAAAAAGAAAAAATGGTTCCAGCCCTCATTTTTTTAGCATACAATCTGAGGGAATAAACCAACCATCATGGATAAAACTGAGAAAGTTACCCTCGGAGGAAATCAGAGAGGGAGACAAATCATGACAAACTCTTGACTCTGGGAAACAAATTGAGGGTTTCAGAAAGTGAGTGGCAGGATGGGGTAACTGGGTATGGGGATTAAGGGGTGCACGTGATGTGATGAATGCTGGGTGTTATATGCAACTAATGAATCATTGAACACTACATCAAAAACTAATGATGTACTATATGTTGGCTAATTGAATTTAAATACTTTTTTTAAAAAAGGAAAAGAAGAAAAGCTAAAAAAAAGAAAGAAAAATAAAAAAGAAAGTTACCCTGGAATGACTTTCCATTAATTTGTTGATGAGACCAACAGATTTCTAAAACCAGATAATTTGTTGATAAATTCTTTCATGTTAAAGAACAGATTATTTACATATTATATAACACACTAGATAAAATAAATATAAGAAGTGTTCAAATTAATTTTATATAGCTAACATAACATATGCCAATCTGGGAAAAAGTAGTAAGAAAGATAATTAAACAGAAACCCATAGTGAGAATGGATATCCTGTCTCCAACCATGTCCCTTTAGGGAAATCCCTCATTGTAAATCGTTTTAATAAACTTGATATTCCCAGGGGATGCCTCTCAATGAAGTCAAGGTTCCCAGACCCACCTTCCAGTCTACTAGACTGTCATCAGAGGGACAGCCATATGCTAGATCTGGGCTAGTAAGATATTTTTTACAGGGACTTTGTATCTTGAGGTAGTATCTTGAAGAAGAGAGCTCTCTGGCTGAAGGACAAGATTGCTGCTTTGTGTGCTGTTGGCTACGACTTGCTATCTTACCATTAGAATCCCTTTGGTTTCTGTTTATGGTCTGATTTCAGCCTACTGAGCACTCAGTATGTCCCCAATGTTCTCCTGACAAGTTCCCCATAACTCAAGTTATCTAGAGTTGAGTTTTGTTACTTGCAAATAAGAATACCAAGTAATGAAATATAAATATAAAATTCCTAAATAAACTCGTAACTAATTAAAAATTGAGTTACAAAAATAAGATATTAAACATATTTCTTTTTATCCAAGAAATTTAGCATAGGTTATTAGGATATTCCTCTCAGTCAAAATAGAATATGTACATCCATATTTCAATAGGTCATGAAATCTATTTGGTAAAAATTCAGTGTGTATACATTTAATAAACAATCCTTTATAAAAGGAGGGTTATTTTTTTTTTACACAACAAAGTCTCTTCTTGTGAGTTGTTTTCATTTTCACCTATTTTTATAATAAATGCAATCCATACTTATTGTAGAAAATCCACAAAACAAACAGAAAATTATCAGAAGATTAATTTACCTAAACCTTTATAAACAGTTGGAAAATATTTACAGTAATGTCTGCTTAAAGGATAATCCCTTTAATATATGAAGGTCATGAAAGCATCACAGGGCAAGTCCCAAGGATCCTAAATCAATCTGAACTCAGGACAACTGACTTTAGGGAGGAGGACCACTGTTGCAGTTCCCAACTACACTTTTAATTTTAACTGCATCCAAAATACTATAGGAGAGTCAGTCTATTGATATGATGAACTATTTGATACCTGATTCCCCACAGTGTTTGTACAAAGAGACTCCCTTAGTCTCTTGCTGGCCCACTCCATCTCCCTGTTCATTATTTTCTCCAGTCACTCATTTATTCACTCAACAAATAGTTATGGAGCGCTTTTAATGGGGCAGGCTATTCTAGACACTGGGGAAATGGTAGTGAGCAAGACAAGACAAAAATTTCTACTCTCATGGAACTGATACTTTAGTGAGAAAACAAAACAAACAAGAACATTCAAATATGTAGTGTTTTAAACTATGAAAACCCTAACTTTAACTCTAAACAGGAGGAGGCAAAGTATTCGAAACATTTCTTCAATATCCTTATAGGGTGTGCTGGGTGGTTCTTGCTGGAGACATGAAGTAGGTACTGTTATTATGTGAGAGATAAGAAGTTAGACCCAGAGGTTAA
Organism: Mellivora capensis; assembly: GCA_004024625.1. Taxonomy (NCBI): domain Eukaryota; kingdom Metazoa; phylum Chordata; class Mammalia; order Carnivora; family Mustelidae; genus Mellivora; species Mellivora capensis. Next base: position 21,987 of record PISX010011929.1, on the reverse strand, counting down.
ATAGCTCCCAGAGGACATCCTGCCTGTCAGGAATAAGACGTGTTGCAGGATTCAACACTCAGGATCTGAGAGCAAAGCCCAAAGTATGCTGTATGTGCATTATACCAAACTCAGTATTTCCTCATATAGGATTAATTTGACCTTTCTCAAGGAACAGATTCATACAGGACAAGGAGGAACAGCAGGTCTTAGGAATTATGAAGACATTGTGCCCCTGTCTGTAGGATCATAAAATACCATATATTGTGATGGTTGGAGAATCATTATTAAAGATATGGAAAGTAGTGTTGTATGAACATGTCCTAACCAATTCAAATATATGCTTTCCTTCCAGATGTCCTATCTATAATATTATAAAAAATATGTATACCTACAGCCTCCTCCTGGGATCTCAAATAAAATGATATATCTTCTTGAGGCTGTTTCTAATTTCTCTATGACTTCAGACAAAAATCAGTTATTTCTTTATCCTTTAGAATAAAAGTAAATAATATTCTTTAAAAATGCATAGATTGAATATTTTCTAATGTAATCATTGACTTACCTGTCCAATGTAATAAACTGAGCTCTCCAATAGAATGACAGTCTTATTTGCCTTTTCATATATATAATTTATCATAGTAACTTGAAGATGATAAATGCTCAATAAAAATGTATAGAATGAATCAATATAGTAACCAATTTTATAGTCAAGAGATTAAGCAATAAAAAAGAATATCACATAGGACTATGAAATCCTTATAAGAGCCAAAACGTTCTGAGGATAAACACTGACCTTTAATTTTTTGTTTTCATGTGAAGCTGAGATTTGGCAAAGTTTTCAAAATAAAGTGAACAATAGGACTTGGCTTTCTGGTACATAGTTTAGAGTGGAAAACATGGATTCTGCTCCAGGGCCAGATGAGCCCTGTGAAGATTATAAAAAAAGATATATTTTCCTTGAGTTTCATTGATTTCATGACAAGGAATTTAAGCTTAAAACGAGAGGGAGAAAGAAGGATGTGATATATCTGTTATATTGGTAGAATGCAGGAAATCTTGTCTGTCAAGGGATAAAGAAAATCAATAGAAGGAAGTCTCAGCAGTTCCCAGAAGAAATTATTATAAAGTGTGTCAGAAATCATGTTCATGACTTTGGATGGCACAACATATGGACCAGAGATAACATGAACTTGTGATTCAAATCCATGGAGAAAAACACAATTGCAAAGGTATCGCGAAGTCCTGAGACCTAAAATATAGGCATGCAAAAAATGTACGTGGTTCAAAAGGAACATGTCTGATAACAAATGCGCCAGTTATCAATGGCCATGTCTAGGAAGGCAACTAAGAAGGCACACATTCGTCTACTTGAAAATGTAAGCATAGTAGAGTACATGTGAAAGGAGAAGAAAGAAATGAAGAGACATAAAGAAAGAATTGGAAAGAGAGGGAGAGAGATTGTAGATCTGAGAGAGCAAAGGAGAGAGAGAGGAGCAGAGGGGAAGAAAGAAAAGGAGAGGAGGAGGGGAGAGAAAGGAAAAGAGAAAGACTGGGAGGAGAAAAAGCAGGGAGGAGAGGGAGGGAGAGGGAAGAAAGGAATCAGGGAGGGAGGGAGGGAGAGGCAAAAGCTATTCCAGTCAGATGGAAAAGAATAAATGATATGAACAGATGATGTGTCTCTGATAACAGATTGTGATAGGGAAGGCTATATTTTTAAAGATATGTGTGGATGAGTTCCTCTGCTAAAGTAAGAATTATAATTATCCCCAAGTAAGTATTTGAAGTGAGTGTTTGAAAAGATATTGGAATTTTTGTGGTCTTAGAGGATAAAACTGGCATAGATAGATGAAAGGTAGAAGGAAAGGGGTTTTCTTCTCAATTTACTACAGTACTTTACAGTTTGAGCTATTCAGAAACAGACTATAATGTGTCATGAGAGAGTATTTTCCTACCACAAGAAGTTTCAAGAAGAAATTGTCTGACTCTTTCTCCTGAATTTTGAAGAAATGCATGCATTTATCAGGAGGTTGTTTTAGATGTTTCTAAGAACCTTTACAGCCTGTGAATTTATGAAACATCTTCCTAAAATCAAAGACATTTCACATAGGTTTCTTAAATCTCTTTGATTATCTTGTGTCTTCAGTGATCTTCTCCATTATTATTCCCCCTTGAACAAAGTTCCCTCCTTATCAGAATTTTCTTCTCCATCTGTACTCCTCGTTTACCCTCTTTATCTCTCCCTCTACTTGCTGCTCCTCAGCTTAACCCTATCAATTCTTACTAATTCACCCAAAAATATATTGGCTTCCACGACCTTTGAAAGTCTTCTCTGAGATCGGCCACTACCTCAGGCTAGCATTTCGCTCTTCCTTCCCTGACCCCCTTTGCTTGTTGCTCAATCCATACCACTCACTCACTGCAACTCTTTGCAATTTGATTTCTGTCTCAGAAGTTCAATGGAATCTATTCTCTTAAGTCACAAATGAACTGTTCATTTCAGTTGTATATCTCTCACTGATTAAGATGTGACAAGGCAGGAGATTCAGTGTAATATTGGGAAGAGACTTAGAAATTAGATAAACCCAGACATAGAACTGGCTGCATTATAAGGCAGTGATTTTCCAAACACTGGTGTTTCCGGTAAAGTATGAAGCTCCCTTCTGTAGTTCATCTGCTTCTGTAAGTGTTCTCACCACTATGTGTTCTGGATGTTACATCAAATAAGGTGTACTGAAGGCAAGCAGCATTAACCCTGTCTTGCTAACTCAAGCATAGTATAATTTATTGGAAAGATCTTGAGGCCTCATGGAATTCTGGGTAAACTGGTAATGGTTAGGAACCAAGGTTAATGGGGAGTACCAAGCATAGGACTGCTCTGTAAGAACAGGCTTCTCAGACTCTTCTCATATTAGTGCCTTTCCTTTGGTTTTAACAACACAATGTCAAGCTCCAATGTTTTACCACATGTGGAGATAGCACACAGCCTGACTCCTTCCCTTTCCATACTTAAAGGAAGATCAGACCATTCATTTTCTAAAGAGGAAGAGAAGCACTTGGATTTGCATATAATAAAGGGGAGTTTTTAAAAAAATCCCCCCAAATTACCGACATGTTCTTACAAAAGGGAGATGAATTATGAGCAGGAGAAACATAAATATCTAGTTTTGAAACAAAAATGTACCTTATAATCTTTCCCAAGTAAAAATCTCACCTGAGTAAAGGCAATGTGACACAAAAATGGTTTTTAAGTGATTTCTAATGACCTTGAATGTCTTTGTTAGCTTCATCAGACATTTTAAAGATTGAAAACTCTCCTGTCAAGTCCAGGGGTTTTGGGAACACACACACACCATCACATCTGGTCTTTTGGAGAAACTGCACCGCAGATCACATTTATTACTGCTGTCGGATGATGTGTTACTCCCCATGTCTGTGTTTTAGCTCTGTTCTCCCTGCACTGATACTCACTTTATATCTTTATTAATGTGGAGTTGCCACACCGCTGACACTGTGCCTTAGGGTATCACTAACACTGCTAATTCTCAGCGGATGGCACACATTTCTAATCCGTAGTATGTTGCTCTGTGGTGAATGTGCTACTGGCTTCCCAGCATCTTGGCTCACGTACCATTAACTGGAGGCTCAAATATCTAACCAGCAGCCTTTCCTGATGCCTCAAGCTGTGCCTTCATGTCTCCGTGTTTTTCTTCCTCTTTTTCCTTTCATTGTTGTTGCTGCCAACTCAGTCCATTCCCACAGAGAAAGAGATGGAATTAACATTACTTCCTTAAGGAAGTGAGAAAGGGAAAGAAACCATCAGTCATTGCCTACTGACTGTACATATGCCTTCTTATTCAACGATCCGTGAAATCTTAAAAGAAAAGAGGTATTATTCCAAACTAATTGGTAGGAAAGCTAGGTTTGGGTAAAGTAACTTGGCTAAGGTCTCAACTTGTCTACCTTACTGCATACTGATATGGTTTCCTTCATATCACAATCCCCTTCTAAGCCAACATACTAGAATTTGTTGCTGTGCTTATCATATCCTTTATATTTTGTAAGAATCATGAAGTTCATTGCCTTTTTCATAATTCTTATTGAATATGACCTCCCAGAATACTTAATTGTTTCAAACAAGTTTAATTTTTAATTATAAAAGCAATGTAAGTGTAGCATGGAAATTTGAAACAAGACAAAAGAAAGAAATTGCATTAACATTTGCACAACTGGGAAAACTTCCCAGAAATGGATGTGACATTGATTGTGGCACAGGGACCAACTCACAAGTTAAAGTTGTGTGATCAGAGCAGAGGCTGGAGAATGGTCTTTCTAGATTCTCAAAATATGAAGATTATGAATCCAAGATGTTGGTGAAGAGTAGTAATAATGAGCTAGGGCAAGAAGAAGTGGACAGTTTGGGGATGGCGGTGCTGGAGGAGAGCTGACCTACCTTCCTCCTTCTATTTTTCATTCTTTTAAAAATTTTGGCATTTACAAATGAATTCAATGCATTTTAATTATCACCTAGAATATTATGTTCCCTATTAGGGATTCTATAAACATTTATTTAATTGAACCTTTATTCAAAGACTAATATAGAGATATTCAACATTTATGCATTTGTGTGTGGATAATTCTTACACTAGAGGCATTAAATTATAATGGAAAAAAAGAGTGCTTTAATGTTGCTAAATATTTAAGTGTGCTCTGAAGGTTGTTTCTGAAAGCCTATTACTGCTTTCTTTAAGAGAGCAGTAAATTGTGAATGCATTTAGCCTTGTTGTTCTTCCAAATGAAAATATGATAAAAAGGAGTAAAGCATTTCATCTTTTGGTTTATGATGAAGATCAGGATTTGTCCTTTGGTTAGAGTCAATGTGGAAGATAAATTCTAAATGCCACCTTGCTTTTTTAAACTAAAGTTGTTTCCACAATATGCTTTCTCATGCAACTCTTGCTCTACAATAAATGTTTGAAGCATGTTAAGATAAAAAACACTGGAATATGGGAGAGAGGATGGGTTATTGAACTAAGAGCCCAGTAGAGGTTGTGAAAGAAAGGTAGACTCTTTCAGATCATGGTAAATTGTGAAGTAGGTGTTTATATTCACAACAATATTAAAATGATGTGCCATTTAAAATATCCCTACATCCATGCTCTTCCTATATAAAGTCTCATATCAGGGAACCACCAGAACAAAAGCCCCACCTCTTTTCCCAAAGGCAATGTAACAAAGTAAAGATATTTATTATGGGACGAATATTGGAGTGCAAGAAAATTTTCATAATCGCCTTTGTTTATTTATTTTTTAAAGATTTTATTTATTTGATAGAGAGAAAGATCACAAGTAGGCAGAGAGGCAGGCAGAGAGAGAGGGGGAAGCAGGCTCCCCGCTGAGCAGAGAGCCTGATGCGGGGCTCGATCTCAGAACCCTGAGATCATGACCTGAGCTGAAGGCAGAGGCTTAACCCACTGAGCCACCCAGGCACCCCTCATAATCACCTTTAAATTATGTCTTTGGTTATATTGGATTACAAACATTATTCCCATAAACATTAATTTTACTCATCTTTGTGTGCTATAAATGCATTAAAAAGTATTTTTTATGCAGTAGGTATCGGCTTTTGAATAAAAGTCTTGGGTCCAAAATTTAAGAGGAAATTGAACTCACTTTGTGTTTCATATCACCTTGAGCCTTTGAGAAGTGCTTTGTGAGGAAAGCAACAGAAAAGACATATTATCAAGCAAATAATGTATTTTTTAAGATAAGCTATTTTTAGGGTTCTCTAAAGAATGGAGTAAGAATAAAGAAAATATGGAGACATTTTGATTAGAAAGTACATGCAAAAAAATAAACCAACCCCATAATTTAAGTTGATTGGAGAACTAATGAAAAGAGAAAGAAAAGTTATTATAATGTCATTCTAGTAGCAAACATCTGTAGTTTTGTAAAGAACAAGATATTAGGACTAAGAAATGGAAAACAATGGGTATAGGAAGGGGTCAGGTGTTAGAAATAGCAAGAATGTGTAAGAATCTATAATCATGGTACACTGCTTTGTTGGTTAGTCCTTCTGACTTCCTGTCCTCTTGATGTGAATGACTTACTGTGCACAGTCTTTCTTAGGCTCTGGGAGATTCTTCCTTACCTGTGATTTTCAGTGGTCTACTACAAAGTCAGTGATGGAAAGATGCCTCATGGGGGCTAGTACAGGCATGGGTCAGAGGGTAACTTTAAGAATTAAACAGTTAGTCTTTGGAAAGCTTTGTAATTTCCATGGCAATACAACTTCATCAAGCTTTGGCAGGTTTCATGTCTATTTGCTTTCAGTAAGCTCCACATGAAGTTAATCATATATGTGGTTCTCAAACCTGATGATCTCCTCTTTTGTTTATTGCTTGTGTTTGCACATCTCTCTCCTCCTTGATTTAATGGCAATTACCTTGAAGCCTTGTGGAATAATAGATTTGCAGAAGAAGGAGACACCATTGATCAGATTGGTACAATTGGGCTAACTGTTAGAAAACAATCTCTCTTGTTTCTTAGGTTACACATACATTTGGCTTTTCCAATCCTGTAAAGCTGCAAATTGCTGGACTGAAAGTCAATTTAAATGGCAGTCCATAGCAGAGATAGCTTCCTTAGTAAAACTCCATTCTTTTTCATTTTTTTAGTATCTGAAAGCATCAAAAAGCAACCAAGTTGTATCAATATTGTGAACTCTTCCAAACTGTTATCTACAGATTTTTTAGGCAAAGTGTTCATGCCCAAATTTTCTATGAAACTTTGTTTATCAGAAATTTATTTGAACTCTTTGTTCACCCTCATATTCCTTAGTGTACCATGTCCAACATGCTTTAATTATTAATTACTTCTCAAATGCAATAATAATTTCCCATCTCCCTATTACCATTTGGACAAGCTGTTTAGAAGAATGCTTACAGGAGGCAGAAGACATTTAGAAAATAAATTATTTTTTGCTAGACAAACTACATTTAAATAATAAGCAATGATTCTATATTATAAATATGTTGTCAGTTTAAAATACATCTGCATTCTTGAAAGCTTGGGAAAATGGTGAAATAGAGGGACCCTGTGTTCTCCCCATCTTGCAGTTACAAGTAGATGTCATCCACGTCAAGTCAGTAAACTGGAGAGCGATCTGAAGACTGAGGACAAACTACACAACTAAATATAGAGAAGAAGCTATCTCTGAAAGCTCAGGAAGGTCAGGAAGGCAAAGGGAAGCTGTGCATGCAGAGAGGGCAGAGAAACAGGCCCTCGCACCAGGAGCTCACACCAGAAAGACTAATCCCCATACCATTTGGTTTTAAAAATTAGAGGGACTGAATTCTGTGAGTCTTTAAAACCAGTGGAACTAAAAAGCTGGAGTTTTAGAAGTCAGCTGACTCAGCACTGGGTGAGCTGGAGGGCGAGTGATAGCTGGGCTGATGCCCTTAAAGAGACAACAACCTGCATGGAGAGGCAACATAATAAAACCAGTTTACACAATGCTGGGCGCAAGCATTGTGTGAGACAGACCTGTTCATACTGGTTTTGGAGTGTGTTGGGAGACATCGAAAATGAGGGAGCTGGAAGATGCCATTTTCCTCCCCCACCTCCAGCGTAAGCACAGGGATACCTGCGGGAGGTGGTACTGCACAAACACTTGTGCCCTAAACTGCTAGCAGTGTGCTGTGCCCAAGAGTTCTCTGGAGGCCTTGCCCTCTCCAAACCCCTTGACCCTGGGCTCAGGGAAAATTTTGTTACAGCCTCATGTACACTGTGCCCAGCTACTGGGTGCACAGCTGCCACTGTGCACTGCACACATTTGATGAGCTGCATCTAGCCATGCACCTCCGGTGGCCTGGACCCCAGCCCCCACCCCTGCAACACTTCAAGGTTTCTGACATAGGACTAGTCTTCTGCATAAATTTTGCTAACAACCCCCTCCCTCACCCCACACACACACTCCCAAGGTCTCTGTCCAGCACACTCCCTCAGAGCTGGCCTGCCTGGGTCCCACTAACACCACACAGGGCAAGCATAACCCACAACATGCAAAGAATCATTGCAGATGACTGCACTGGAAGACATAACACGAGGGCATAAGCAACATACATAGGATACTCTTGAATTGCCAGGTTCTGGTGACTGTGGGACACAGCATTGTAAAGAAGTCCAGGACCTCTTATTCATAAAGTCACATCTTTCAAGAGCAGAAGACAAAGCTGACTTTCATAACACACAGAAACAGATACAGAGAGGCAGACAAAATGAAGACACAGAGAAATTTATGTCAAATGAAAGACTAGGACAAGGCCATGGCCAGTGGTCTAAGTGAAACAGTTATAAGTGTGACATACCTGATAGAGAATTTAGAGCAATGATCATAAGGATACTCATGGACTTGAGAAAAGAGTGGAACACATGAATGAGTCCCTTAACACAGAGATAAGAAATAACATAGTATAGATAAAGGACTCAATAAACAAAATGAGAAATATGCTTGATAAAATAAACAGCAGAATGGAAGAAGCAGAGAAATGAATTAGTGACCTAGAAGACAGAGCAATGGAATAAAAGAAGAAATAAAAAAGTACATGAAAACAAATGAAAATCAAAACACGATGGTCCAAAACCTTTGGGATAGAGCAAAAGTGGTTCTAAGAGAGAAGTTTATAGCAATACAGCCTACCTCAAGAAAGAAGAAAAAAATCTCAAACAACCTAAATTTACACTGAAAGGAGCTGGAGAAAGAACAACAAACAAAACCTAAAGCCAGCAGAAGGGAGGAAATAATAAAGATTAGAGGAGAAATCAATGATGTAGAAACCAAACCAACCAACCAACCAACCAACCCAACCCAAACCAAACAAAACCTTCCCCCAAACAAATAGAACAGATCAATGAGACCAGGAGCTCGTTCTTTGAAAAAAAAAAAAAATCAGTAAAATTGATAAACCTCTAGCCATACTCATCAAGAAAAAAAGATAAAGGACTCAAATAAAATCATAGATGAGAGAGGAGAAATAACAACTAACATCACAGATACACAATCAATTATAAGAGAATATTATGAAAAACTATATGCCAACAAACTGGATAACCTAGAAGAAATGGATAAATTCCTAGAAACTACCAAAAATGAAAGAGGAACAAATAGAAAATTTGAATGGAATGATAATGAACAAAAAAAAAAAAAAATGGAACAGTAATTAAAAAACAAACAAACAAAAAAACTCTAAGCAAACAAAAGTTCAGGACCAGATGACTTCACAAGAAAATTTTATCAAACATTTAAAGTAGAGTTAATACCTATTTTTCTCAAACAATTCCAAAAAATAGGAAAGGAAGGAAAACTTCCAAATTCATTCTGTGAGGCCAACATTATCCTGATACCAAAGCCAGATAAAGACACCACTAAAAAAGAGAACTACAGGCTAAGATCCTTGATGAACATAGAAGCAAAAATCCTCAATAAAATACTAGCAAACCAAATCCAGCAATACATTTAAAAAATAACTCACCAGGATCAAGTGGGACTTATCCCTGGGTTGCAAATGTGGTTCAGTATTTACAGATCAATTAACTTGATACATCATATCAATGAGAGAAAAGATAAAAACAATATGATCATTTAAATAGATGCATAAAAAGCATTTGACAAAGTCCAAACCCATTCATGATAAAAGCCCTCAACAAAGTAGGTTTATGTGCTCACCAAAGCACATACCCTCCCCAGTACCCACCACCTAGCCACCCCAACCCTCCCACCCTCCTCCACTCAAGCAACCCTCAGTTTGTTTCCTGAAATTAAGAGTCTCTTATGGTTTGTCTCCCTCTCTGGTTTTGTCTTGTTTCATTTTTCCCTCCCTTCCCATATGATCTTCTGTCTTGTTTCTCAAATTCCTCATATCAGTGAGATCATATGATAATTATCTTTCTCTGACTGACTTATTCCACTTAGCATAATACCCTCTAGGTCCACCCACGTTGTTTCAAATTTCATTTTAGTGCTGAAGTCCAAGCCAGAGGAATCAGGCAATAACAAAAAAAGGCATCCAAATCAGCAAGGAAGAAGTCAAACTTTCACCATTTGCAAATGAAATATATATAGAAAACATGAAAGTCTCCACCAAAAAACTTCTAGAACTAATAGACAAATTCAGTAGTTGCAGGATATAAAAATCAATGTACAGAAATCCATTGCATTTCTATACACCAATAATGATATAGCAGAAAGAGAAATTAAGGAATCAATCCCATTTACAATTGCACCAAACACCATAAGATACATAAGAATAAACCCAACCATGGCGGTGAAAGACCTGTACTCTGAAAACTGTAAAACACTGATGAAAGAAATTAAAGATGATACAAAGAAAGGGAAAGACATTCCATGCTCATGGATTGGAGGAACAAATATTTTTTAAATGTCTGTATTATCCAAAGCAATCTACACATTTAATGCAAACTCTATCAAAATACCAAGAACAACAAGAACAAACAATCCTAAAATTTGTATAGAACCAGAAAAGACCCTAAAAAGTGAAAGCATTCTTGGTAAAGAAAAGCAAACCTGGAGGCATCACAACTCCAGACTTCAAAATTACATTACAAAGCTGTAAGATTCACAACAGTATGGTACTGGCACAAAAACAGATACATGTATCAGTAGAAAGAATAGAAAACCAGAAGGGGACCCACAACTATGTGGCCAGTTGGTCTTTGACAAAGCAGGAAAGAATGTCCAATGGGGAAAGGACAGTCTCTTCAACAAATGGTGTTGGGAAAACTGGACAGCAACATGCAAAAGAAAGAAACTGGACGACTTTCTTACACCATACTCAAAAATAAGTTCAAAATGGATGAAAGACCTAAATGTGAGACCTGTAACCATAAAAATCTTAGAAGAGTGCACAGGCAGTAGCTTCTGTGACATTCACCTTAGCGACTTTTTTCTAGGTATGTCTCCAGAAGCAAGAGAAACAGAAGCAAAAATAAACTGTTGGATCTACGTCAAAATAAAAAGCTTCTGCTCAGTGAAGGAAATGATCAAGAAAACTAAAAGGCAATCTATGGAATAGGAGAAGATATTTGCAAATGACCTGTCTGATAAGGGGTTGGTAGCCAAAATACATAAAGAACTTTTCAAGCTCAACATCCAAAGAACAAATAATCTAATTAAAAATGGGTAGAAGACATGAACAGACATTTCTCTAAAAAAGACATACAGATGGCCAACAGATACATGAGAAGATGTTCATCATCACTGATCATCAGGGAAATGCAAATCAAAACCACAATGAGATATCACCTCATAACTCTCAGAATGGCTAAAATCAACAAGATAAGAAATAACAGGTGTGGCAAGGTAGTGGAGAAAAAGGAACCCTTGTGCACTCTTAGTGGGAACATGAACTGGTACAGCCGCTCTGGGAAACAATATGGAGGTTCCTTAAAAACTTAAAAATGGAACTACTTTACAATCCAGCAATCACACTATTGGGTATTTAGAAAAAGAATACAAAAGACTAATTCAATAAGATATAAGGACCCCTTTAAGTTTATAGCAGCAGTATTTACAATAGCCAACATATGGAAGTAGCCCAAAGGTCCAATTGATGAATGGGTAAAGGAATGGTGGTATATATCATTCAGCCCCTCCCAAAAAAGAAATCTTGCCATTTGTAAAGATATGGATGGAGCTAGAGAATATAATGATAAGCAAAATGAGTCAATCAGTGAGAGACAAACACCCTTTGATTTCACTGGTATGTGGAATTTAAGAAACAAAACAAAAAAGCAAAGGGAAAAACAAAGAGAGGGAGAGAGTGACAAACCCAGAAACAGACTCTTAACTACAAAGAACAAATTGATGGTTACTAACCAGAGGTGAGGGGGTGGGGGTTTGGGTGAAAGAGGTGGTGGGGATTAGGAAGTGCCCTTCTCATGATGAGCACTGGGTGATGTATGATATTGTTGAATCACCGTATTGTGCTCCTGAAACTCATGTATAACACTGTAACTACCTAGAATTAAAATAAAAACTTAATAAAGTAGAATAAAATACATATACATTCATAATTTCCTGTCTGGTATTGAACTATATGAAATAGAGGAATGATATGTTAATTTGCATAAAATATGTTCCTAAACGGATAGATTTTATAATTTTTAAATTTAGTTCCCCCAAATGTCTACTAATATATTCCTGTATGAGCTATGGAAATGAAGATAAATAGGTATTGCTCCTTGGTCTTTAAGATATAAATATTGATTTGTTAATTTAACAAACATTTGCTTGTCCTGCACCCTTACTGGGCTTTGTCCCGTGAATACATCAGGGAAGACAAACATGGAGGCTGGTCTGAAAGAGAGACAGACTCTGCACTGATAAAATCACAAATGAATGTGTAATTATAAAATCAGTGAAGTAATATAATAAAAAAATTAAAAACAGGATGCTTGACCTGAAAGAGAATAACAGAGAGGAATAGTTATTTCGGACTGGATTACCAGCACAGTCTTCTCCAAGAAAGTACTGTTTAACACGTTTTTTTTTGCTATTGTCCATTCACTTTAACTTAACATTCTTGTATTTCATGGACACGTATTTTGGAAATCATCATTAAAAACAACTCTATGGGCTATGTTCTACATAGATTAAACAGAACGGTTAGTGTAACTGCTTCAAATAGAAATTTCAGAGGACTCCAATGATACTATGAACTCATTTCAAAATATTTTTACAATCTAAATAATTGAGAAAAATATTACATTATTTTTCAGTGTGCTTTTTCTCTGATTCTACCCTTGCCTTCCCAAAACCATTCCTCACAAGTCAAATCACAGCATTTTTGGTAATATTTTGTAATATTTTAAAAATCCTGTCACTTCTCTGTTTAAGCCCTTGGACACGTTACTGTGAAATTATAATAAGCCTAAATTCCTCCTTGTGGACTACAGAATCTCTTGTATGATTTTGTCTCTCTCCCTCCAGCCATCCCATCCCATCCCATTTCTTTTCATACACAGCTAGCAGAAATGTGATTAACATTTGGAGAAAGCAATTTAGCTGCATATCTTAAATTAAAATTACAGAATCACTTTGGTCCACCATTTCATTCATGGAAATGTAGAAATAATGGAATTGGTAATAAATGCCATGTGCATGGATGTTTACTGCAAAAATTCTTTGTCGTAGTTAAAAATCAACCAACCAAAAGAAATCCTAAAAACAGTCTTAATGTTTATCAGTTTGTGAAAGATCCTGGAATGTTTTTTAAGGAAACCATTGTTGCCAACTATTAAAACATATAAAATATTGACTTTAGAATACATTTTTACAGGTATCTGAGAATGAGCTCTTCGAGGCAAAGATCTGATTTTGGAGGGTAGACTGGAATTGGCACACTGGAAATGAGAAATGTCTTTCTTGCTGATCCATATCAACCAGAACCATGGTTTTCCTCCAGTGTTTCCTAAGAGTTTTCCTGTTAGCCAAGCTGAGTGTGAGCTAGTGAGGGTGAAATTCATTCAGCTTAAGCACACTCTGGATTCTTTATGAATAATTAGTGCTAGTTGCTACTGAGGTCTTGAGACAAGAAAGAATAAAGGTCACAGGAAATCAAAAGCCATGGAAAGGAAAGAGAGAAAAAGAAGAGAGAAATCATAAAATAATAATAATAATAATAACCTGAATCAGAAAAAGGACATTAGTTGGGTAAGAGAGACATGTTAGAGTAGCCTTAAAGGTATATTTCTCATTAAGAAACTGAAAAGGAAAAAGAAAGTAAAATATGGCTTAAAATTCTCTATGTGGTAACTCATGGAAAAATAAATGAAGCCAGGATTATAGTTTAGATAAAATAGGGTAAATTACACACAAGTATGTCTTTAGCTCCAGACAGTGACTGTTTTACCAGTAAACTTGCTCTTTTCTTCATAGATTTGAATATGTGTCATGAAGTTTCATTTGGGCATTCAGCCAATGATTCTGGCTGAGGGCTATACAGCTTCAAATTTGATAATGCGTATAATGATAGACTATCCTAAGATTAAAATTAGAGTTGAGAAAATTACCAGAGCAATTCCAAAGATAAAGGGCAAGGGTATGGAAGGCCTTATTTTTGTGAGTTCAGCATAGTGTCTGGAAAGTCCTGTCAGAATTGTACCTCAGATAGACTGATCTCTGTCAGCTTGTTTGGAGGCTACCAGAGGCCTCTGACAGTATTTGTTCTGACAATTTTCTAAGGCATCTGCTCATTTTTAAGGTGGAAAAATTCAACTCTCTCTAGACTTTTCAAAAGTCAGCCTCGTTCATGCTTGCTGATCTCTGTATTCCACAACCAAGGTTTCAACGCAGTTAAGAAAACAAAACAAAACAAAACAAGACTCTACTCATGGCTGTTTTTCAGAATTTCAAGAGGAAGAATGACAAGTTTCTTTTTAATTAGAAATGTTATTGAATGCATTAGTAGGATTTTAGCACTGAATTCTATGTACATAGTTTTAAAAACCACAAAATAATTATGTAGCTAATTATGAAAAACTTCCATTCTAGAGCTAGCTTTTTTTTTTTTTTACTCATAAGGATCTATGCTTTTAAAAAAATATGTAGAAGATAATTGCATTAATTGGGTTAAACAAATTATCTCCGGTTGCTGATGACATAATCTTATGTGTAGAAAATCTTAAAGATTCCACAAAGCAAAAATAAACACAAAAATGAGACTATTAAAACTAATAACGGATTAAGTAATGTTGCAGGATACAAAGTTAACATTCAAAAATGAGTTGTGTTTCTGGGGCGCCTGGGTGGCTCAGTGGGTTAAAGCCTCTGCCTTCGGCTCAGGTCATGATCTCAGGGTCCTGAGATCGGGCCCCACATCGGGCTCTCTGCTCAGCGGGGAGCCTGCTTCCTCCTCTCTCTCTGCCTGCCTCTCTGCCTACTTGTAATCTCTGTCTGTCAAATAAATAAATAAATCTTAAAATAAATAAATAAATAAATAAATAAATATCTTTTAAAAAAGAATCAGTTGTGTTTCTATATAGACTACCTGAAAGGAAATTTTTTTTTTTTTCTGAAAAGGAAATTAAGAAAGCAATTCTTTTTACAATAACATTAGGAAAACAAATGAAATTCACCAAGGAGATAAAAGACTTGTACACTGAAAACTGTAAAACACTGATAAAAGAAATTTTAAAAGATACAAATAAATAGAAAGATATCCCATGTCCATGCATTAGAATACTTAGCACTGTTGAAATGTTCATATTCCCTAAAGTGATGTGCAGATTCAGTGCATTACCTATCAAAATCTCAATGGCACTTATTACAAAAACAGAAAAAAAATCCAAAATTCACATAAAACCACAAAAGACCCCCAATAGAGGAATTATGAGAAAGAAAAATAAAGCTACTGTCAGTCTACAGTAATTAAAACAGTGTTGTAGTGGAATAAAGACCAACATACAAACCAATGAAACAGAAAAGAGAATCTAGAAGTAAACCCACACATACATGGTTAACTGATTTTTGACAGTGGTGCCGGAAATACACAGTGGAGAAGGGTCAGTTTCTTCAATAGTTAGTGTTGGGAAAACTGGATACCTATATGCAAAAGAATGAAATTAACTTCTGTATTACACCTTACACTAAAACCAACTCAAAAGTGATTAAAGACCTAAACATAAGACTTGAAACTATCAAACTCCTAGAAGAAAACCTAGAGGGAAAAACTTCATAATGTTCGTATTGGTAGTGATTTCTTGGATATGACACCAAAAGCATAAGTAACAAAAGCAAAAATAAGTGGAGTTTTGTTAAACGAAAAGAACTTCTTATAATGGAGGAAACAATTGAATTAAAAAACAACTACACAATCAGAAGATATTTGAAAATCATTTATCTAAGGGGTTAATACTCAAAATATATAAGAAGATCATATAACTTAGTGGTGGATAGAGCAAAACAAACCAAAAACCTTACTAAAACATGGGCAAAGGACTCAAATAGATAATTCTCCAAAGAATACATACAAAAGACCAGTAAAGAATATGAAAAGTTAGTCAATTTCACTAAGTGTCAGAGAAATGCAGATCAAAACTGTAATAAGATATCACCTCCCAGCTGTTAGCAGGGCTATTATCAAAAAACAAAGGACAGCAAGTGCTGGCAAAGATATGGAGAAGAGGGAATCCCTTACACTGTGGGAGTGCAAACTGGTGTAGTCACTATGGAAAATGGAGCTTCCTCAAAAAATTTAAAATAGATAAAATCAACAACACAAGAAAGAACAGTTGTTGGTGAGGATATGGAGGAAAAAGAACCGTTGTGCATTGTTGGTGGGAATGCAAACTGGTGCAGCCACTGGAGAAAACAGTATGGAGTTTCCTTAAAAAGTTAAAAGTAGAACTACCCTAGGATCCAGAAATTACAGTACTGGGTTTTTAACCCAAAGAATACAAAAACACTAATTGAAAGGAATGCATGCACCCCTACATTTACAGCAGCATTATTTACAATAGCCAAATTATGGAAACGGCCCAAGTGTCCAGTGATTGATAAGTAGATAAAGAAGATGTGGTATGTATATACCTGGAATATTACTTACTCATAAGAAAATGAAATCTTCCATTTGCAATGACACAGGTGGAGCTAGAAAGTATTATGCTAAGAGAAGTAAGCCAGAGAAAGATAAATATAATATGATTTCACTCATACGTGGAATTTAAGAAACAAAACGAGCAAAGGGAAAAAAAGAGAGAGAGACAAATTCTCTTAATTGTAGAGAACAAACTGATGGTTACCAGAGGAGAAGTGAGTAGGAGGATGGGTGAAATCTGTAATGGGGATTAAGGAATGTTCTTACTGCATGATCACCGGGTGATGTCTAGAACTATTGAATCACTATATTGTAAGCCTGAAACTAATATGACAATGTACGTTAACTAACTAACTAACTAACTAGAATTAAAATAAAAACTCACAAAAATTAAAATAGAACTACCATATGATCTGGCTTTCTACTTCTGGGATGGATTAAGAAAATATGATATATATATACAGTTGAATATTATTCACCCTTCAAAAAAAGACCGCCATCAGGGCGCCTGGCTCAGTGGGTTAAGCCTCTGCCTTTGGCTCAGGTCATGATCCCAGGAACTGGGATCGAGCCCTGCATCTGGCTCTCTGCTCAGCGGGGAGCCTGCTTCCTCTTCTCTCTCTCTGCCTGCCTCTCTGCCTACTTGTGATCTCTGTCTGTCAAATAAATAAGTAAAATATTAAGGAAAAAGAAAAAAAAAGACCGCCATCTGTGATGACATAGGTGAACCTGGAGGACTTACACCAAGTCAAATAAGCGAGTCTCAAAAGGGCAAATGCTGTATGACTCACATGAGGTATATAAAACAGTCAAACTTACAGAAGCAGTTAATAAAATGGTGGTTTTCATGGGCTGTAGAAAGGGTGATATAGGGAGTTGTTCAATCGTTATAAAGTTTCAACTAGATGAATAAACTCTACAGGTCTGCTGTACAACATAGTGCCAGTAGTTAACAACTCAGTATTGTGCACTTAAAAAATTTTTTTCAGAGGGTAGATCTCATGTTAGGTGTTTTTACCATAAAAAAGAGCCACACAGGGACACATTTGGAAGAGATGCTTATTACCTGCTTGTAGTGATAGTATCCTAGTGTGTTTGCATATGTCTGGATGCATCAAGACACTAAAATTGTGGGGCGCCTGGGTGGCTCAGTGGGTTAAAGCCTCTGCCTTCAGCTCAGGTCGTGATCCCAGGGTCCTTGGATCGAGCCCCGCATGGGGATCTCTTCTGAGTGGTAAGCCTGCTTCCCCCTCTCTCTCTGCCTGCCTCTATGCCTACTTGTGATCTCTCTCTCTCTATCAAATAAATAGATAAAATCTTAAAAAAAAAAGACACTAGGGACGCCTGGTTGGCTCAGTTGGTTGGATGACTGCCTTCGGCTCAGGTCATGATCCCGGAGTCCTGGGATCAAGTCCCGCATCGGGCTCCCAGCTCCACGGGGAGTCTGCTTCTCCCTGTGACCCTCTCCTCGCTTGTGCTCTCTCTCACTGCCTCTCTCTCAAATAAATAAAATCTTAAAAAAAAAAAGACACTAAAATTGTGCTTTTTCTTTGTGTATCAATTACACCTCAGTAGAGCTGAATTTTTGTTGTTGTTGTTGTTTTCCTTTGTTTTGTTTTGTAAGTAAAGCGATAGAAATACATTAAGTGAAGATACAGAAAAAGCTCTCAAGAGTTTGAGGGGTCCCAAAGGGGTTGCCAATGAGGGCCTTTAGGGCTGGTCTTTTATAGAAAGCTAACCAGGGAACTTAAATCTTTTTAACAGCTCTATTGATAACACCTTCAATGACTTACTTCCCTTTTAGGTTCTGGTCATTCTTTGTTGGTCATGGGTAGTTATCATAAAGACACCCATTCCACATGACCTGCCCCACATGCCTTGGGCAGGTTGGTCTCCACCCCATATGCCTAGGGTAGGGTCCAATTTGTCCCCTTAAATAGAGCTGTTTTTTAAAAAGTCTAAGTATTGATAAGTAAAGGTAATTTCAAGGTGGTATGGTTATTGAAGTCAGACATGAAGTTTTGTCTTCAGAAAGCTGGGCAATAAACTTGTGGAATTAATACTCAATAAAATACACACCAAATGAAATATCTTAAAGGAAAGATGGCAGGTAATGTCAAATTGAGTCCAGGCATGAATAGAAGATGATGTGAAGAGATTATCTCATCTCCAGGGGGAAAAAAAAAAGGCAGAATTTGTTTGAATAGAGGTTCATTGCCCACAAACTTTTGGAAGATCCACAACCATTTAACTTCAAGGGAAAAATATGAAGAAATATGTTGAGAAAACAAATTTCTGGAGCATAAAACAAAGAAAACATCAAGAGATTAAAGTACTCAATTCTAGCAATACAAACAAATCCTACAAGCATTAGGGAAGGGGTAAAAACACAAGTTTAAAAAAGGTTGAATTCTCTGGCATCCAGCTGAAAACTCCTGAAAGGGATAAGACAATGGCAGAGGGAATTAAGCATGAGAAGCACATTCCATAACTGCAGGAAAAAAAGCCACATAAAGTAATTATTGCTTCAATGCTTGGAACAATCAAAAAGTAGATAAAAGGAGCACATATCACAGAGAACATACAGAAATATCAGTTCTTCTTAGGTTCCTTTTGGCAGAAGTTTCAAAAGCATTAAACAGCAATTCTAGATCATGAATCTGAAGGTGATTTTCCAACTAAAACAGGTAAAGGAATGATATCCTGTGAACTATTCCATAACAGGAAGCAATAGAATTAGCCATTATGCCCCAGGAATTCAGTAGTTTGCTCAGAATTAATAGATACTGACTCACATAGATGCTAACAATTGGGTGAGAGATACAGGAGTTGGGTCAGGGTAAGCAGCAGTGACTATTTTTTGGTTTTAAAAGGAAGATACTTCAAATAACCTATTGACTGCATTTTTCATTGGAATTTTCTGGACATCCAAGACCCTAGCAGTATTTCACTGCTGGTATATGTGATAGATTATAGATGCATAAGTGAAGCTTTCCTCCGGATTTAACAATTGCTTAGTAGCAAAAGAATACTTTGCAGAGTTATTGCTTCCCCACAAACTGCAAGTTTATAGGGTGTGGATTCTGAATAACAGAAATGGACTGAGTGTCATTCTTGTCAGGGTAGCTCCATGAAGATTCTCTGTGCGCACCTTCCCTGATTTGTTGTTTGTTTTAATTATTTATTTTTTTCCATTTTATTTTATTTTATTTTATTTCTTTTCAGTGTTCCAAAATTCATTGTTTATGTACCACACCCAGTGCTCCATGCAATACGTGCCCTTGCTATGGATTTGGTAAAACTATATACTGAGTTCTGGGAATGTACTTTTACTTGGGATCACTGTTATAAGGGCTAATGGTTGTTCCATGTTTTTTATGGGAGTGGAGACAGAAAATTGATAATATTTGTGTTTTGCGAATGCTTTTAAACCAATAAAAGTGAAACTCTTTGGAGATTTGTTACATGTGTAATTTCAGGCCCTGAAGTCACCACACCCATTAGAGACACAACATAAGCTGTTGCAGGCTGCTGTTGGGAATTTCTAGGGAGCCATCAAGAATGTCTCTGAATGAAATGAAGTCAAACAAGAAATTTAGGAGGATATTTTTTTTCTTAAATTTAACCTAAGAATTTTGGATTTTACATTTTTAACTGATAAGAGTAAAATAATTGATTCTAATTGCTTTGAATTCTAAAAGCATTTACATATTAGAGCTTTAATTTCTTTTTTCAAAACTTAATTTCATTCTCATCTTAATTATATATTTTTTTGGTAATTTTTTTTCAGTGTTCTAAGATTCATTGTTTATGCACCACACCCAGTGCTCCATGCAATACATGCCCTCCGTAATACCTACCACCAGGCTCACTCAGCTCCCTACCCCACTCCCCTCCAAAACCCTCAGTTTGTTTCTCAGTTCACAGTCTCTCATGGCTCGTCTCCCCCTCTGATTTCCCCCAACTCACTTCTCTCCATCTCCCAATGTCCTCCATGTTATTCCTTATGCTCCACAGTAAGTGAAACCATATGATAATTGACTCTCTCTGCTTGACTTATTTCACTCAGCATCATCTCCTCAAGTACCGTCCGTGTTGATACAAAAACTGGGTATTCATCCTTTCTGATGGAGGAATAATACTCCATTGTATATATGGACCACATCTTCTTTATCCATTCGTCTGTTGAAGGGCATCTTGGTTCTTTTCATGGTTTGGCGACTATGGCCATTGCTGCTATGAACATTGGGGTACAGATGGCCCTTCTTTTCACTACCTCTGTATCTTTGGGGTAAATACTCAGTAGTGTAATTGCAGGGTCATAGGGAAATTCTATTTTTAATTTCTTAAGGGATCTCCACACTGTTTTCCAAAGTGGCAGTGCCAATTTGCATTCCCACAACCCAAGAGGGTTCCCCTTTCTCCACATCCTCTCCAACACACGTTGTTTCCTGTCTTGCTAATTTTGGCCATTCTAACTGGTGTGAGGTGGTGTCTCAATGTGGTTTTGATTTGAATCTCCCTGATGGCTAGTGATGATGAGCATTTCTTCATGTGTCTGTTAGCCATTTGTATGTCTTCTTTGGAGAAGTGTCTGTTCATGTCTCCTGCCCATTTTTTTTTTAACATAATTATCAGTTTTTTGAGTGTTGAGTTTGAGGAGTGCTTTATAGATCTTGGGTATCAGCCCTTTTTCTGTAGTGTCATTTGCTAATATCTTCTCCCATTCTGTGGGTTGCCTCTTTGTTTTGTTGACTGTTTCCCTTGCACACACTTTCCTTCTGCACACAGAAGCTTTTGATCTTGATGAAGTCCCAAAAGTTCATTTTCGCTTTTGTTTCCTTTGCCTTTGGAGACATGCCTTGAAAGAAGTTGCTGTGGCCGATGTCTAAGAGGTTACTGCCTATGTTCTCCTCTAGGATTTTGATAGATTCCTGTCTCACATTGAGGTCTTTTATCCATTTTGAGTTTATCTTTGTGTATGGTGTAAGAAAACGGTCGAGTTTCATTCTTCTACACATAGCTGTCCAATTTCCCCAGCACCATTTATTGAAGAGACTGTCTTTTTTCCACTGTGTATTTTTTTCCTGCTTTGTTGAAGATGATTTGACCATAGAGTTGAGGGTCCATATCTGGGCTCTCTACTCTACACCACTGGTCTATGTGTCTGTTGTTGTGCCAGTACCATGCTGTCTTGGTGATCACAGCTGTGTAGTAAAGCTTGAAATCAGGTAATGTGATGCCCCCAGTTTTGTTTTTCCTTTTCAACATTTCCTTAGCAATTCAGGGTCTCTTCTGGTTCCATACAAATTTTAGGATTGTTTGTTCCAACTCTTTGAAAAATTCTTGTGAGGGGTGCCTGGGTGGCTCAGTGGGTTAAAGCCTCTGCCTT
>PISX010011928.1:0-62849 GCA_004024625.1 Mellivora capensis | reverse complement strand
AGACGAATGGATAAAGAAGATGTGGTCCATATACACTATGGAGTATTATGCCTCCATCAGAAAGGATG
This sequence comes from Mellivora capensis, assembly GCA_004024625.1. Lineage (NCBI taxonomy): Eukaryota > Metazoa > Chordata > Mammalia > Carnivora > Mustelidae > Mellivora > Mellivora capensis. The sequence goes on along the minus strand of PISX010011928.1, from coordinate 62,781 downwards.
AATACCCGACTTTTGTAGCAACATGGACGGGACTGGAAGAGATTATGCTGAGTGAAATAAGTCAAGCAGAGAGAGTCAACTATCATATGGTTTCACTTATTTGTGGAGCATAACAAATAACACAGAGGACATGGGGAGATGGAGAGGAGAAGGGAGTTGAGGGAAATTGGGGAGGAGATGAACCATGAGAGACTATGGACTCTGAAAAACAACCTGAGGGTTTTGAAGGGGCGGGGAGTGGGAGGTTGGGGGAGCCAGGTGGTGGGTATTGTGGAGGGCACGCATTGCATGGAGCACTGGGTGTGGTGTAAAACTATGAACTCTGTTACGCTGAAAAGAAATAAAAAAAAATATACACTAAATAAAATGGCATAGTAGGTTTGTTTCTGGTACAATAGCTATTTATTTTCTGCAGCAGTTCCTGTTTAAAAAAAGTAAGGGGCTTGGAAAGGATTGGGGAAAAAAAACAACAATGGCAGATTGTTGAAGAGATAACATTTGTGTCCCTTTAAAAGCAATGGCAATGTATGGGGTGCCTGGGTGGCTCAGCGGGTTAAAGCCTCTGCCTTCAGCTCAGGTCACGATCCCAGGGTCCTGGGATTGAGCACCGCATTGGGCTCTCTGCTCAACAGGGAGCCTGCTTACTCCTCTCTCTCTCTGCCTGCCTCTCTGCCTACCTGTGATCTCTGTCTGTCAAATAAATAAATAAAATCTTTAAAAAATGGCAGTGTAAATGCAAACTTTATTTCAAACTAGTTGGACAGATTACCTATTTTTTTAAACTCATCCGACTGTTCTTTTTTATTCCTATCATTTAACAATCTTCAAATATACCTTCAAAAAGCATTATTTTCCTTAGCTTGTTCAGCCTTCTTGATCATCTAAAGATCAGGCAATGAGCATTTATAATTTTTTTAATTTCTCAATTTGTTTTCTGAATTCTCTGCCCTATCCTAAATGTTTAAAAATATTGAACTTCATGTAGGAAGTTGGGTTAAATGCGTGATGGTGATTAAGGAGGGCATTGGTTGTGCTGAGCACTGTGTGTTATATGTTAAGTGTTGAACCACTAGATTCTACACCTGGAACTAATCTACACTGTATGTTAACCAATTGAAATTTAAATGAGAACTTTTTAAAATATTGAGTTTTGTGAATATAATCTTACGATGCCTGAGCATGAAAAAGGAAGGTGGGTAAAACCTGAGGGAAAGACCTACTGAAAGTTCTGTAGTTGGTTCAGGTTTGCCTTTTTCCTTTGACTGTGGTAGTTGCTTATCTTGATAGCAGCAGTGTTGTTCTGTTAGTAATGACAGTGGTGATGAAACTGTCTCTGGTCACAAGTACTTATTTATTCACCACCACAGACCATGTGTGTACCCCGAGTTTGCAAAGGACTATGCTAAATGCTGAAGACATATCGAGGAACACGATGGGCATGATGTTTTCAGTTCATGGAGTGTATCATCAGTGTAGAGGAAAAGATGTAAACATGTAATTGCAAGTGTATGAAGGAGGAAGTGCAGAGAACTACAAATGTATTTAATGATAGGAGCTAACAAAATCTTCTGGGTAAAGGAAGGTCTGTCTCAGTAAAGGAGGAAGTCTGGTTTAGTGGCGAAGGGAAAGGTATATTGGCAGAAAGAAAAGAGGTTAGGATTTAGATAGCTGAGAGAGGTCATGTTCCTATTCAATGAAACAACAAAAGAGAGAGAAGGAGAGAGGAAGTAGAACTAGCTATTGCTGGGGCACTGAAGAATGTAGAAAACAATGAGGTAGGATGACAGTCTGGTTCCCAGTCATGTGGGACTTGTTCAGTCATGGAAAGGATTATAGAATTTACCCTAAGGATAAGAGTAAGCAGAAAAGTGATGTGGAAAAAAAAAAGAAAAAAAAAACAACACCTATTTTAAAGTTTATTTCTACTGGGGTGCCTGGGTGGCTCAGTCCATTAAGCTGCTGCCTCAGCTTGGGTTGTGATCCCAGGGTCCTGGAATCAAGTCCCTCAATGGGCTCCTTGCTCAGTGGGGAGTCTGCTTCTCTCTCTGTCTCTGCCTGCCACTCTGCCTGCTTGTGCTCTCTCTCTGACAAATAAATAAATAAATGAAATCTTAAAAAAAAAAAAAGAAAACTCTTTAAAAGAAAAGTTTATTTCTACTAAAGTATCTAGAATGGATTTGGTAAGGATGAGGGAGGGGCAACAATTCACACAAGAGATCCATGTAGGTGGGGATTATGTCAGATGCTTGCTGTTGTATTGGTCTAAGTAAAGGATCACTGTGTCTTTCATTAAGTATGTGGCCTTATGGAAGGAGAGAAATGAATTTAAGAGGTGAATTTAAAAGATACTTGTAAATTAAAAACAATAAAATTGGTTATTAATTGGGTAGGGTGGGAGATGTGGAAGTGCTGCTAATCATATACCACCCCTAGTTTTCTATATTAAAAATATAATAGTGCTGCCATTTATAGAGCTAACCCTTTACAGAGATACAGGCCATCAAAAAACAAACAAATAAAAAACAGTTTTACCTGTTGAATTTAAGTTTACTATGAGTGATCCAAATGGAAAGATTATTTCCTTGCACAAAAACACAAATCTGGAGTTTGTTAGTAAATTCTGAGCTGGGTAGGGGTTAAACCAGGGTAAATTGTGCCAAGTACACCAAAAAGAGGGATTGCTTCATGCAGGAGGTCTTCATAGATGATGCATAGAATTATCTTAATGAGACAAAGAAGTTTATTTACTGAAAATGGACTCTTTTTTTTGTTTGTTTAAGATTTTACCTATTTATTTGATAGAGAGAGAGATCATAAGTAGGCAGAGAGGCAGGCAGAGAGAGAGGGGAAGCAGGCTCCCTGCTGAGCAGAGATCCCGATGTGGGATCTCTGTGGCTCGATCCCAGGACCCTGAGATCATGACCCGGGGGGAAGGCAGAGACTTAACCCACTGATCCACCCAGATGCCTCTGAAACTGGACTCTTAAATGAAGTAACAAAGAGAACATTATAGATCATATCTGGTCTCAAGAAGTAAGGGCCAGAATGAAGTAAGTTGAGAAATGAATAGCAATGTAAATAAAGACACAAGTGATAGCTAGAAGGGATTATGGAGTCTAGATATTTTTGTCTTTTCTTCTATTTTGAAATGTTTTAGGTGGGGCTTACTTTGTTTTAATATGGAGGACACTTGTAATTGCTTAGTGGGAAAATGTTAATAGAAAACCAAAGTTGAGAATTCTGGACAGGGAACTATCCAAAGCATCATTGTTCTTGAAGTATAATGAAATAAAAAATACAGGGCAGATGCAAGACCATTTGCAGTTTGGATGGCAGATGTTAAAACCTCCACTGCATGGCTGGAACACCATTTGTTAATCTATTCATCAGGTGATGGACATTGGACTTGTTTCCACTTCTGGGTGATTGTAAGTAGCATTGCTTTGAACTTTTGTATGCAAGCTTCTGGGTGCAAGTATATTTTCAATTCTCTTGTATATATACACCTAAAAATGGAATTGCTGGATCTTATAATAACCCTATATTTATCAATTTGAGAATCTACCAAACTGTTTTCCATAAAAAGAATAAAGTTCTTATACATGCTACAATATGAATGAACCTTAAAACATTATGCTTAATGAAAGAAGCCCAACACAAAAGAGCACATACTGAGAGAATCTATTCATATGAAATGTCCAGAAGAGGTAAGTCTATAAAGAAGAAAGTAGATTAGTGGTTGATTAAGAGTGCGGTGGGGATGGGAGGGAATGGGGAGTGACTACTAGTGGATATAGATTTATTTGGGAGATGACAAAAATGTTCTAAACTTAGTGGTGATAATTGCACAACTTGAAGACACCAAAGAAATTGAACTGTATACTTTAAATGGGTGAATTTTATGGAATGTGGATGATATTCATTATCAATGTCTTCAAAAGCAATAAGAGGAGGAAAGGCGTAGGGGAAAGAAGGAGAGTAGAAGAAGATGGGGTAGAGATTAGGAGAGTTCAGGAACCTGGGCTCTAAGGTATACTGAATAAATCATTTCCTCTCATTCCCGCCTCTGAAAATTGAGACAATATATGATATCTCACAGTGTTCCTTTTCAAGGATTGGAAGAGATGATGTTTACAGAGCACATTATTCTGTCTTTGATTTATCCTAACTGGTGGCTTTTTATTGGACTAACTTATCAAAGGATTGACTCGTCTAATCTAATATGGACAACGAGGAAAATCACCTGCCTAATTGAGCTGTTGTGAGATTAATGAGGTAACCAAGTTCAACCTCAAATTCATTTCAAACCAGGCATATTACAAGCTTAGTAACACATACAACATAGTGTCCAGTAATGATATACTTATTGCAATTTTATCAGATGCCAGTGTCTGTGCTGAACACTTAACATGGGATTATCAACTGTCTTTATAGCAGAATACCATTAGTCATTACAGCAGCTTCGTGCTGCTGGAGATCAAGCCAAAAACATACCATCAAACAAAAAACAACTTTTACAAGTCATGTGAATAATCAAATTTGGACCGAATTTAGAGAACAAACAAACAACAACAACAACAACAACAAAAATAGAGGAGAATATTGCCTTTTATACTGTGCAAAGCTTTAATAGTTTATAAGTTGTCTACTTCTAGGAAATATTTGTGATTACATAAAATAACCCAGATTTAAAGACAAAATATATAATTTATATTCTTACTCCAGATTCTCTCTTGAGGCTCAATTTCCTCACTGCTAAGTTGAGGTTCATAAATAGAACATGGTGTATATTATATAGGGATGATAAAACAGAGTGTTATCCTTATATCCCTGGCAACCAAAAGGGAAGGAAAGAAGGGAAGGAGGAAGGAAGAAAAGGAGATTCTCAGTGGTAACATTAAAATAAAAATAGGAAACCATTTTCTGATGCTAAATTCAAAACTGTTTATCATGGATCATTAACGTGGAGGTATTGAATGCACAGCCTAATGGACAATGTCTTTCACTATGGTTTTCAGAAGATATAGAATTCTTAGAAAAACTTTTTCTGAAAATCCTTGATAAAAATTTACATCAAAACGTTAAAACATTGCTTAATGAAAACATTTGCTGGGGACTAACCTACTAGGGACTAGGATATAATTTTCTAGAGATGAAAGTCACAGCGTCTTTTTTTTTTAGCTCCTGTGTAAACCAAAAATGGGGCTAGCATATTCATGCATTATCTCTAATTTTCATTACACCCTATAAAATGTTATTACTGCCTTTTACTACTGTTAGAAGATGACAGAACCATCCCATCTTTTCCATTAAAACAAGCAATCTTAAACTTGATATATGGATTAGTTTGGATGACCAGCACATACTTTAGCCTGTCATATTCATAGATAAATGATCTCAGTGAGGCTTTGGGGAGAAACTGGAAAATAAGCTGTTCAAGGCTCAGCTCACTGGTGCATGTGCAGGGCTTAGAGTCCCCTGATTGAATGATGATATTACAGCTCCTTTTTAGCTCTTACCTTACACTTTCTGAGGCATCTGATGATAAGGACCATACATTCTGTTACAGAAAGTTAAATTGTATTTAATAAAATCATTAACATTTTTTAAGTGAGTATTTAAATCTCTGCAATCTTTAAATGTCTTTATCCCATGCCCAGAATGATAAGGTAGGATATTCTTTAGCCTCCTGGACTATAAGAAAGCTCAGAGACTCAGAGAGACAAAGAATGATAGTGGGATGGAGAGTTCATAGACTACCCCCACAGATCTTCCTATATTTCTCCACTCTGTCTTTCTGATAAATTCTTGAATTTGTGTTTCACCATTGGGTGACTATATTTCTTTTCTCCATGTGCCTGTCTCCAAGAACAAAAGGGAGGAGCTATATTGGGGTACTCTGAGATGCAAATTCCCAATGTAATACCATGAATTAACTACAGATTATCTAACATTCTCTGAATTATGTTTATTAATTCTCCTTATTGGTTAAAGTTCTTATTTTCATACCTAAAGTGAATACATTTTCTTCTAGGGAGAGCAATGTTAACTCAACTCTGGTTACTTCTCTTGAGCAAGTTTGACCTTTTTAATGTAGAACCTACCTTGGGCTGGAATAAGGAGTATACATCTCCATTAAATAACAAGTACACACTTTCTTTGCCATCATGGTGGGACACAATCAAGACTAAGATCCAAACCAAACTGTTCAAACACGGATTCTTCCTCCAGAGAGTTTCTAGAATTTAGATGTCTCTAAGCTGGGTGTTTCCTAAAGCTGTTTCCTAAAGCTAGGAAAATGATGGCAGGTAAAATGTCAACCTTGTGTAGTCCCATAGTGTCTCCTCAGAATCCTAACGTGTCCTAATTCTTACTTTATACTCTTTATACTTCTGTGTTACAATTTGTGGGGTTTTTGTGGATACTGCTTAGTTCAAGCTGTTTTGTTTCCCTTAATATCATGTGAAAAAAGAACTTGAAATGCTTCTAACTCTTAGATAATATCTTAACTTGTTCCATGTGTAGAGCTATATGGGATGTTCCAAGACCTTGAAGTCTGGTGTCAGCAGAGCTGAGTGGAAATGAAAATTACAGACTCCTCGTTCAGAAATTTAGAATTTCAAGACCACAGCTTCATATTAAGGGACTATGAGAGTGCATAGATTACATGCATGTGCAGCCAGTCCTGAAGGTGTCTCTTAGATTGTTTTCTTAAAGTAAAGCCTAAGACTTGGAATCATATTCAAGTGATTTAATTGTGAGTGTCCTCCAGAAAGAATAAAGGAAATAATATGAGATGGAGGGAAGCTAAGCAAGATGGGGGCCTCAGCTATGTTCAGTCTCACAGGGAAAACTCTGGAGCACAAATTTCTTCAGACAGTCAAACCTTGATGAAAGAGGGCAGGACTTTTCTAGCTTCATGTATCTGATCGTGAATAATTCTTCAAGGAAAGGAAAAACAATTCCCAGCAGGTAGGGTAAGACTACAAATGCTGGTAAATGGGATCTAGTTGGGGCAGCAACATCTTCCATTACAGTCTCTCCCTCCAATTTTATGGTATTCTACAAATCTTTTTGGTTAATGAATCTATGTCACAGTGACCTGTAGCACATCAAGAAATGCCACAGTTTTAGGGTGCTTGTGTTGCTCAGTCAGTTAGGAGTCTGACTCTTGGTTTTGGCTCTGGTCATGTTCTCAGGGTCTTGAGATTCTAAGCTCAGCATGGTGTCTGTTTGCCTCTCCCCTCCTCAAGCACTCTCTCTCTCTCAAATAAATAAATAAAATCTTTGAGATCTGCCACAGCTTGGCAATATATGGATGGCTCTGTCTTGGTGATTTGAGCAGATTCTGAGAACATTAGCCTATAGGAAGAGTGTAAGTTCTCAATAAAATTCAATTTTTTATATAATATGTCTTAGTTCATTCAGGCTTCTATAATATTAATACCATAAACTGGGCAGCTTATAGACAACAGAATTTTATTTCTCACAGTTCTAGAGTCTAGGAAATCCAGGATCAATGTGCCAGCTGATTCAGTGTCTGGTGAGAGCCTGCTTTCTTCTTGTTCATAGTAGGCTGTCTTCTTGCTGTAACCTCACATGGTGGAAGGGGCAAGAGGGTCTTTTTTATAAGAGCACTAATCCGATTCATGAGGGCTTTATTTTCATAACTTGATTAACTCCCAAAAGCTCTACATCACGTTGGGGACTGGATTTCAACATAAGAATTTGGGGGAGACACAAAAATTCAGTCTATAGCATAGTGATTTTAAAAATCACAGCCTTCATCTCTCCCTGTTATTTCTTATTATCTTACTCTAGAAATCAGAAAATTTAAACCTTTCAATACATTATCCAAGTTGCATTTGACTTTTTTCTCCTCTTAAATACTACCTGAATCTATAAATAGTTTAAAGCTCTCTGTAGTATTCCATCATACTGCCTCATCACAGTCTTCCAGTATTCTTAAAATCACAAATGTCTTCTGAGAGTGCACATCATCTCTGCACATTACCTTTTTACAGGGTTATAGCCCTTGTTTCAAGATGAATTGCCTTTCATTCAAGTACTGGGCTTTCAAATGGCCACTGTTGCAGTTATGTACTATAAGAGGATTCTTTGAAAGTTCAGAAGGTCCCAAAATATGAAGTTGCTATGACTAGCAATCCATCAGAGTGAAAGAAATGTAGTTCTCTTTATCTTTCAGAGATAAAAGTTTGTCTGTATTGGAGGCTCCAGGTCCACTGGGTGGCCAAAAATTAATTTTAGTCAATTCTCAGAGAACTTTCCGGAAGCAGCTCCCTTACTACTACTACTACTACTACTACTTCTTCTTCTTCTTCTTCTTCTTCTTCTTCTTCTTCTTCTTCTTCTTCTTCTTCTTCTTCCCTCTCTTCTTCCCATTCTCCTCCTTCTTCTCCTTCTTCTTCTTCTTCTTCTTCTTCTTCTTCTTCTTCTTCTTCTTCTTCTCCTTCTTCTTCTCCTTCTTCTTCTCCTCCTTCTTCTTCTCCTCCTCCTCCTCCTCCTCCTCCTCCTCCTCCTCCTTCTTCTTCTTCTTCTTCTTCTTCTTGCAGCTCCCTTACTTCTAATAACTTTCCCAGATGGAGGGAAGCAGGCATACAGCTTTACGCTGCGTTGTATTTACAGTGTTAACCAATGAGAATTCTTGATTTTCAGTGAGTCTCAGAGGCCATTTCTAAGTAGATCATTGCTGTATCTACCGCTTTCCAAACATAAGCCTTCATTTGGGGAACTTTTATATGAGATCTACCCAGTGTCACCTTTTCCCAAACCCATATTTTGGTAGCTGTACACACACCACATTCCCTGATTCCCCCATTCCTGTTTCCAAAAACACACATGCATTCTGCCAACTTCTCTTCCAAGTTCTCACTCCCTATCTCTCACCCATCTTCTCTCCTTTGCCTGATATTCTGATTTGGGCTTTCTTCAAAACAAGAGTTTGCACAGCTTAAGAGAGAGTCCAAGAATAACTGAATTTCCAAACTTCCCAGAGACAATAATCGACAAATGAAGATTAGGAACTAAAGTATAAATGCTAGTCTCTTCTCTTTCACATGGGAAATTCTGAGGTGCATTCTCCTAGGTTCTTCAGAGTGTTTCTAGGAGGATTGAGCACCAGATGCCAGGACTAGTAACAGAATCAATAATGCAGCTTTACTGGTTTTTCATTTTACCTTCTTTCATTTTTCCCAATCCCTCACTCCTGCTTCTTGGAATCCTTTCCTCAAACAACCACCTGTACACAAAAAGTCCTTGTCTCAGGACTTGTTTTAGGGGAACCTACATAAAAACAATTTCTATTGACAATGACCCTAGAAATCAGACCCTCTGTGGGATCCTGAGACTGGTTAACTAAGCTGATACAATAAGGATTACACCACTGAAAACAAGCAAGAAAGAAGTGAAATGCTAGGAGCTGAGATAGCAGCACTGGGTGAAATACCCTGAGTCCTCCAGCCATGTAAGGGCAGCTCCCTCACTCTTCTCAATATTATAAGGCCTGCTTTCGCAGAATCAGTCCTGAGACTTCGACTGAGTCAGATGCCTTGCAAGATGAATTGTCTTCTCAGATTTACCCATATTTCCCCTTATGATGTCTAAAAATAACTTTGGTCAAGGCTCAGCATAGCCCAAGCAGGGAATTATGGGGAATCATGGTCTTGATACCAGAGGAAATATTTTCTCACTAAATTAATTTCAGAATTTGTACTAGTGGGAATTGGGAAAATATCACTGGGAGTGGATCTTAAGAATGCAGGACCAAGATGGCGGAAAAATATAATAGGGATGTTGGGATGACTCCTTGAAGCTTTTGATGTGACACTGCTTCAATTTGGTTGACAATTTCTGTGCCTGCTGCACACATTTCACCTCAAATATCTTTTGAATCTTTTATTTTCCTGTGTAAGGGCTTTTCTTTAAAACAATGACAGGATAACTTAAACAAGGCAAAGGACAGCCTTGATATGTAACTGAATTCCCACCTTGGGGAAAACCCTCAATCAATGAGGGAAGGGTCCTTAGTGGCTCAATATACCCATTTCCTATCCTTCAAAGGAATAATCCTAAGGCAAGTGGTACAGGTTTCTCAGAGGGCCCCCAATTGTAGCAAATCCCAGTGGCCACAGAGGTGACTAGCTCAACTACACACTGTTTGTTAGCTTTCCCGAATTTCCAATTCCATTTCCTTCTTTGGGGGATCGTTATCCAAAGAACAGAGCTGTGCCCACATTCTTGAATCAGGCTCTTCTCTGGGAGAAACTAAATGAAGATATGTCTTAACCATTTACATGATCCAAGGAAAGAAATAAATAGCTCAGAAATAAAACATACATCTATATGAGTGTTATTCAGACAAAAAAAATTATATTTACCTTGAAATTTAGCATACAAATTTTTCAAAACTTTAAGGTGAATTAATGATGTGGGTTTTTTTCCCCAAGTAGTCAGAATCAAAATTGTGGTCAGGACACGAATAATTTTAATCAAAAGCATATCTGCTAAGTGGACCTTAGAGATCTTGTTGAGTTGATAAAATTTCCTGAAGCTGGATTATGGTGATGGTTGACAACTCTTTAAATCTACTAAAAATTATTGAATTGTACACTTAAGGTGGAAGAATCTTATGGAAGATAAATTGTGTCACAATAGAATAGTTAAAATCTAAGCAAAATCCCATAAAGGAAAAAAAATGAAAAGCTTTTAGATGTATCAGATGTAATATCAGAACAGAGAGTCTCCTTGAATTTTTATTTTTTTAATATTTTACATATTTTTTAGGATCCTTGTCCTATTAAAAAAAGATTCCTTAAACTGAGATCAGAGGACCTCAATGATCTTTTTGACATATCTTTTCATAGGCCTAGTAGAATTAAGCTTTGGGGGCTTTCTCCATCATCTCTGTCATTTGACCTAGTGAGGAAAATAAAAAGGAAAACTCTATTCAGCCTTAGCAGATGGGTAGGATACAATGTATAAGGAAACTATAGATAAGGGAAACACTGCTTTTTGAATTATGGGAATGAATCAGATCCCAGGCCAGGAGAATTTATTAGTTTCCAGGTTTAGATAGAGGTCTGCATGAACAACTAGTAAGAATCAAGCAGGATATGGGAACTACAAAGTATCTCTGTAAGAATTCTAAATTTTAGCTATCTGACATTTCTTTCTCAATATGATTAAAAGCATCAAATGGGATTGGTTCCAGAGAAAATCATCCCAAATCAGAGGCAAATACCCTACAGGTGTATTAAGTTCATGTACATTGAAATTTTATTTCTATACAATTTAATGCATCAGTTTTATAGTTCTATTTAGAGACAAAAAGATTCTAACTAGTTTAACCAGAACAACTTGTCCTCTTTATGGTAGGTGGTTTTTTCCTAAGAAGTTGTTTCCTTTTATAACTTAAGTTTAGAAAAAATATATGTTATCTATACCATTGCATAAATAATATGTCAGGATAATTAATGTTACCTGATATAGCAAGCCTTTAAATTTCAGTGACTTTATAGAGTAAAAGTTTATTTTTCACTCATTGTGTTCAGTAGCTTTAACTCAAGTGATAATTCATGGATCCCGATTCCCTTCATGCCATCTTCAATGGGTGACTTCAAGATTCCCCTGGCATCATCTTGCTAATAGATGCATAAATTAGAAAGACCATAGAAGAGGTTTAAGGCATTAGGATTGAAAGTGGCAAACATCTTTACAATGCAAATTTCTTTGCTCTGAACTTCATCACAGGGCCTACTTAAATGCAGAGGAGGCAGGACAATATAGCTGAGCTATGTACCCAGGATGAAAATGAGATAAATTTGGTAACCACTTAGAATCCTTTCTACCACAACCTAATGACTCATGCAGCCCATTCTGTGGTCTACTGTCCTACCCAGAGAATCCCTCACAGTGAAAATCCTAGGTGCACATGTTCAGAAACCTTTAGCACCCTCTTCCTCCTAGCCATAACTGATTGGAAAAGATGCACATAGACTCTTTTTGTTCAAGTCTCTACAGCTGCCTTGAGTCTACAATGGCCTTCTGCTAATTGTTCTGTAGAGCCCTGTTTGTTGGAACTTTCTTAGATGCAATTAGAATGTGTATCCTTATAATGAAGACACACAATTTGAAGTAGATTAAATGAATCTCCATTCCTTGTTAAAATATCTAATTACAATTCTACATCAGTCCTTATCTCTCCCTCTGGACACTTCAACTGTAATTATCATGACCCGTTTAAACTCAACACATCTAAACTCAATTCATTTCTTTGTTTTAACTAAACTAACTCCTTTTGTAGCTGTTACAATTTTTCAGCTACAAAATCTTCTAAACAACTTGGACCAGGGATTAAAGTCAAGTTCGACTTATCTCCTATCTATATATATATATATATCTTGTTTGTTTCTCACCCCATCTTTAGCTTCCATTTGCTAAACCACACCTCTACTAATGTGCTTATCTCTATGGAAATCATCAATCACCCAGCTCTACCTCTTACAAGCCCATTTTACCAACACTGTTGACCTGACTCTAGTAATAGAGTGAAAATGTAGAACTTCCTATCCAGTGCTCACCTAAAAATACCCATAATAATTAGTTTATAATTAAGGATCATTTACAATAATATTGTGACCTGTTTTTTTCTATTTTCCTCTATTCTGATGCCCTATAAATTGGTATATACCTCTGTTCATTGGCATCTTATTGCAAATCTGAATTGTGTATTACCTGCTACAAGGTGAATTCCTTAATTCAATTCTAGCCCAATTTCATACCTTGCTTCTTTAAAATATGTTCATTTATTTTTGCTTTTCCAAAAATATCTGTGTATGTTCATGTTTTGGAGTATATGTGTGCATACTTAATTTTCTTTTTATTTTGTACTAATAAACTTAATTGATTGGTGTCTTAAATACTAAGCAGTTGTTTAAAAAAAGCAGTGAATTACTTTACATGTGTTGAATGAGTGAATAAATGTAATAAACACTCTGCTGATGAAATAACTAATTTCAGAAAGAAAAAAGTTATATCATTTATAGTAAGTACGTGCTTGAAGCAGAATTGTCTGCTATGTGCACTATGATTAATTTAACCTCAATGCCATTTTTTCTTCTCATGAGAAAACTTATCATCTTAACATCTACCATTTATCCCTCCTTTACAATCTCAACCAAACTGTTGCTGATCAATCTTTTCCTTCACAACGAAAATTAAGCCAATTTGACTTTTTTAAAAGATTTTATTTATTTATTCAAAGAGATCACAAGTAGACAGAGAGACAGGCAGGGGGGTGGGGGAAGCAGGCTCCCCGCTGAGCAGAGAGCCCGATGTGGGGCTCGATCCCAGGACCCTGAGATCATGACCTGAGCTGAAGGCAGAGGCTTTAACCCACTGAGCCACCCAGGTGCCCCTAAGCCAATTTGACTTTAATTATGATTTATATATTATAGAAATAACACAGTGTATTATATCAAATATTTTTTAAAAAGGAAAGGGGAAATGAGACATCATAAAAATCCAGGACCCTCAATATTTATATCAATTTAAAGTGTGTAAGAAACTTTTCAAACATTCTACAAAAGTTGCTTTTTCTAATTATGCTCTCTCCTCTTAGGTTATCAACATCTACTTATTATTATTATTTTTTATATTGACTTGCATTTTCTCTTCTTTTTTTAAAAAGATTTTATTTATTGGAGAGAGCGAGAAAGAGCTTGAGTGGGAGGGAGGGGCACCAGACCAGGGAGAAGTCAGCCTCCCGGCTGAGCAGGAATTCTTCATATGGGGCTGGATCCCAGGACCCTCACCTGAGTCAAAGGCAGATGAAGATGCTTACCCTACTGAACTACACAGGCACCCCTTGTGTTTTTTATTTTTAACTATTTATTTTGCAATAGTATTTTCCCACTGTTTCATTGCAAATGTGTATCACTTTGGAGTCATTATCTGCTGAACAGACTTTGATAGATAAACCTGAGAAACTATCCTTTATTTCTGATAATTTTTCCAATATAAAAATGTGTTATGAATTCACAAAAGTTGATTTTCAGATAAATGTTGGAAATACAATTTTTTTGTGAGTAGTGTTAAAAGAATAAACTGAAGCATATTAAAATTTTTCAGATTTATTTTGAGAAAAAAATCCATTCAAATTGGGGCAAAGGCAAACCTGAAGTGGTTAGGAGGGGTCCTGGGCAGGAGCCAGAGGAAAGACTGATATAGAGAAGATGTGCAAAGAAAGAAAGGATATTTTTGATTGGCTATAGCTTAAAGCCTGTTTGGCTGTTTGTGATTGGTTGTCCTTAGCATTTTGATTTTGTAACCTTGAGGTATTTGCAGGGTTAAATTTTGGTTTGCTTAGGTGGGGTACCACAGAATTAGAACCATCAGTCTAATGGTCAGCAGAAATTCTCCATATTTTCTTCAGCTTATCATATAACATTTGCAACATTGGTAAGTAGTCTAAGCTTTATAAAATAATAGTATTATATGACTATTATAAAAATAATAGTCATATAAATGTGAAGAATGTTACTAGAAAGCAAGTTTATTCATGCATATTTATCATGTAGAAATTTAAACTAGCCACACCTCCAACAAATGCAAAACAAATTCTTGTTACTAAACAAAGACAAATTTGCTTTGTATCCTAGATGCTTACAGTCTCTTCAGTGAAATAGTGCAGTATTCCTTACTTCAAAATAGGTAAAAGAATGTTTAAAAATAAAAATAAAAACAGGTGGATTGTCTAATGATTTCATTATAATATTAAATAGGGCCTAAAATTTTAATCTCTTCATCTAATATCTTTAAAAAGTAATTAATCAATTTCCTGGTTTTGTTAATGTACCATGTCATATAGGATGTTACTATTATGGAAGAAATGGGTGATTGGCATACAGCACCTCCCTGTACTATTTTTGCAATTTCCAGTGAGTCTATAGTTGTTTCAAAGTAAAAAAAAAAATTTTTAAAGTCATTCATGAAACAATTGCCTTATTCTACAGTTTTTTATCAGTTGTTATGAAATGAGTTTCTACATGTACACCACATACAAAAGCTTATGATTTGAAGAGTAAAACATAAAAGGACTGGATATTTTAGTAAAAGAGAAGGCAATGATCAGTTTATGGTTACTATTTTCAGTCTATTTCCTGGCATAGTCTCCTTCCTTTTCCAAAGCAGTGTATGCTGACATCTTTGACAGGGCTACTGAGCTGTTGGGGACGCACACCAGATTTGAAGACAGAAATGCCGTTTTCCTTCACCCTATCCTTCTTACCCAAATTGTACATATCATTCACCTCTCTTGTTTGAAGCAGAGGTTACATGCTGTGTAAGTGACAAGGGAAAGTGACCATTAGGGTGAATTACCCAGGATGTCCTCAGATGCCTTGATATTCAGCTAGAAGAACACTCTTCCAGGTCAGAAGTGATGTATTTTCTATGTCATCTTAAATGTTACTAATGCTTCTTGATTTGACTTTTCACATTTTGAAAAAGAGACATGCTGGAAAACATGTTATAGGCAGGTTTTAAAACACACACATTTGCATTGGCAAATAACATTACATATAAAATTGGTTTATAGAATATAAAATACCTATTGATTTTAGCAGCTTTAATCATGTATGGCCTTTACAGGCCTCCGAGCAATGGACCTAATTGTTGCTATCATTGCTTCTAATTGAGAGTTAAAGATTCTAACCATCACGTTGTAAAGCATACATTTTAAAATAAAGGTTTTTTTTTTTAACTTTACTTACTTACTTACTTACTTTATTTATTTATTTATTTGACAGACAGAGATCACAAGTAGGCAGAGAGGCAGGCAGAGTGAGGGTGGGGGGAGCAGGCTCCCTGCTGAGCAGAGAGCCCGATGCGGGGCTCGATCCCAGGACCCTGAGATCTGACCTGAGTCGAAGGCAGAGTCTTTAACCCACTGAGACACCCAGGCACCCCTTAAAATAAAGTTTTAAAAAAATGTGAAAAGTAAAAGAGGAGTGGAAATGAAAACATCTTCAACAAATTACATTTTAATGCTTTGCTTTCAGCTTTTGTCTGAGTAATACAAGAAATGACTGTGTTTTAAAAAAAAAGGAAAGAAATGAAAATTCAATTTTGATTGAAAATTCAATTTGGAAGAATCATTGCTGAGAATTATGCACAGAATTTTTCACTTTATCCTAATCTGGAAGAAATCCATAACCCAATTGTTTCACAATGACTATTTCTATTTGGCTCCTGTCTGTGGATCAGATGACACTAACTATATGTAAAAAAATGGATATTCTTGATTCAGGTACCTAATATATTTAAAGTAGAAGCTATCTCCTAAAGTCATCAGGAGGACTAATTATTTTTTACGCTATTGTGTTAATAGAACATGAGCTAAATGTTTAACATTGAAGCTTAATACTCAGTAATCTAGTACTGTTTAGTAGTCATGGACTTCAGTGAATGACAATTCTGTTGAGTTCTCAGCAGCTATCCAGATTACAAAGTGATAATGCTAATTTAGAACAGGTATGTTAGCGTATTGGAATATTTATCGCTAAACCCAAGTGTAGAACTAACCCTGGAAAATATCATGGAGGAAAATGTGGGTCATTAATCCCTCTACACCTGAAATGATCTGTCTCCCCCTGTCTCTCTCTTGCTTATTTGTTGTTGCCATAATTCTTGTGCTATTGTTTGCTTTTTAGCTATCAGAAACAATTGAGTCTTATGCTTTAATGGTGACAGTATTAGAACTTTACTCTTAATGTAACAAATTCATCTGCCTTAGGGAGTGTGCCTTCCAAAGACTTCATGCAAATCTTCCAGAAAGACAGACAGAGTTAAAGGAATTGTTAGATACTCCTCAAAGACTTTGCTTAGAGTGCTTGTGAGTGTTATTACTGATTGATGTACTTGGGAAACAGTCAGGAAGCTGTCCTTTTAACTCTTCTTGTCTGAGATATTGAATAAATATGGGCTGCTTGCCTTTATAGCAAATGTATATAACTCACTATCTGCAGAAAATTCAAGGTATAATTAACATCACGACCATAAAGTAAGTGTGTGTGTGTGTGTGTGTGTGTGTGTGTGTGATTTCAACTGTACAAGTTTCACTTTGGGAAAAATGCTTCTGGTTTTTATTTATGAGTGTTAACTCCGTGTTTCCCTTCAATCCAGGTTGTAATGAAATATAAATAGATTGCATGGTGATTATATTTTAAGAGTTTAAAGTCTAATTAGCATAATGAAGTTATCCAAGAAATAAATGCATACTTTCGATTGTTAATGTTTAGTTCAAATTAGAAAGTGTGTCACCATCTAACTGTAAAAATCATTTCGCCAGACTATGGAAGTGGATTATACTGTACACACCCCCTTTTTTTATTTAGTTTAGGTTTAGTCTTAAGAGCTAATCATTTAGTGTTTATTGTTCTCAGGTTCTATCCAAGTATCTTGTGTGTATTAATTGTCATGAAAATCTTATGAAGTTGATACTAATATGTTTTTCTAAACATGAAGGTCTTATACTAAATGACTTGCCCAAGGTTATTTAGCTGCTAAAAGACAGAGTGGGACTTTTATCTAAATAGGTGGCTCCAAGATCTGTGTACTTAATCCAGTAACATGCTCCTGATAAACCCAGGAATTGTAGTAATTGCTTTTACAGGTTAAATTTACTGAAAAATATCATTGCCCAGAATTATGTGCATATCTTATAGATGATATTTACTGAAAAATATCATTGCTCAGAGTTATGTGCAGATTTTCTCACTTCATCTTCACTGCATATTGTGGAAGTGGATTCAGTTATGCTCATTTTATAGTTAGGGAAATTGAGGATTATAGAGATTATATAACTTGTGCAGTGTCTCACTGCCTTTAACCACTCACTTTGCTCTACCATTGATATTTATCTATGCTTAGGCCATTAACTATGTTGTAATACTTCCATATGATTATAAACTAATTCATTAATGTGGCCATCTCATGATACACATGTGTTAAATAATAAGAATACAATAATAAATGTATGAGAATTCGCAATGCAGAGGTGTGTTCATCTTCTCAGTCACTAACTTCTTATAATTAGTGATAAATGTGTAATGGAAGAACAAAGGAGTGATTTATTCTGCTAAAGGGATCAGGAAGTTCTCTGAGAGTTAAGAGTTGATCTGGATTTCATATTGTGCATTTCATGAGTGAGAGGATGGATTTGGTGATAACTGACAATTCAGGCAGAGAGCAGATGTGATGGCGGGTCAGAGATTAACAGTGCATGGGATATTTGGATAAAGAACAGTAGTCCCACGTTGTTGCGGCATGAAGTGAGGAGGTGTGTGATGGGAATAAAGCTAGAAAGGGAAAAGGGCCAAGAGGGGCACAACATCAACATTTCAGCTCTGATAGGCAATAGTGGATTTTCTGGGATAGGTAACAGTGAAACATATGCAGCTTTTTTTTTTAATGGAGTTGAATAATACAATCCCAACTGTCATATCTTTAACAGTCTTAAAGATAAATATATGCAACATCATGGGATCAGTGGCAAAGGGGAATAGAATAAATTATGCTGAAATCAGATTATCTTTGAAAACTTTACCTGGCACAGAGATAGAGAGGAGTTCATGAGAATTTTTCTTAGAGTGTTTTTTTATTATTATTATTTTATTAAAGTTTGAAGATTATTGCCTAGAAAAATCTATAACTTAGGGATCACATTCTAAAGTTAACCATGTTCATATTCTTAGAAAACAAGAGGGAAAAGAGAATAGGAAAAAGTAGTTATACACAAGTATATAATTAAAAAATAAGAAAGAAAAATGCAGCAGACATGTTTGTTTGTTTGTTTCCTTCAGTGGGAAAACTTACCCTCCTCTCTTGTCCTCATGATTTCATATTTTTGTTTTTTTCTCTTCCCAACTTACTAGACAATGTTAGCCATATTCCATTGTTATATACTCTTAATCCATTGAGCATTTACTATAAGGATGCTAGGCCCATTTCTTTATGTGTACGTTTCCCTAAGTGATAGTTGTTTTTCTCATGGCTTTAAATATTATCTAAATATTGGGCACCTGAGTAGCTCAGTCAGTTTAGCATCTGACTCTTGATCAAAGTTCAGATCTTGATCTCAGGGTCATAAGTTCAAGCTGCACATTGGGCTCAATACTGACTGTGGATCAAAATAAAAAAATAATAATAACAAAACAAAATAAAATAGAATAGGTCTTTTCTGAGGTCCAGTTATGTTCATTCGATATTTTAATCTTGATGTATCATAATCTAAAACTGAGACCAAACCCATATACTCTACAATGAGCATGTATTTTGATCTATATACCTCATTTATGTCCTCTGTCACCATTTTTAGCCAACCCTCAGCCTTTTTGGTCTGAAATAATATGATAACCTCCTAATTGGTCATTCCTCATCTATTCTTCCAACTGTTTCTTATTTAACAGAGGAAGATTATTCATTTATAAATCATATCATGCCACGTCTCCACCTCTTCCGCCCCCCCCCCCAACCACAGATACCCTTTGCTCTTAAAATAAAATGTAAACTAATTTCTTGGCCTCAAAATCTATGAATGGTCTCTCTATATCCATGTCCTTCTTTCATTATACTCATGTCACACATGCCTTATTGCAGCTTCTCAGACAAGTTACTCCACCCATCCACTTCCAGGATTATTCTATTTTTTCTGTCTAAAACACTCTGCCCCCTCTTCCCTTTGTCATTCTGCTCATGAAATCTTTCTCATCCTTTAGGTTTCAGAAAAGTTGCATGACTTTCAAAAGCCATTCAACAGTAGTCCATCTGACGTAGATTTTCCTTACATTATGATCTTTCTTAGAAGCCTGTTTATTTCTGCTGTGTAACACATTGATATTTGTAATTATTTTTGTTTCTTGTTTACTTTGTTGTTATCTGTTACCACACTAGATAGAAAAATCCTATCATTATGTTACATTATATAAAACTCTGTCTTGGCAGCCTGGAAGAAGAGATGCTTTTATTGATCTTGAGGGAAGAAATTGTCAATGGAGAGGGCCATGATGGAGGGCAGTGTGGGAGTTTCCTCTAAGATCTGAGATGGAACTCCAGTCAACAGCCAGTAAAATGGAGTGGTCCTTAGTCATACAGTCACTAGGAAATAAATTTGGTCAATTCCTTATATGAGCCTGGGGGGAGATCCTTTCATTGTTGAGTCTCTAGCTGAGAATAGAGCCCAGATGATGCCTTTATTATAGTCTTGTGAAATCCTGAGAAGAGAGCCTGTTTCATAAACACAGTGAGATAATGGATAGGTATTCTTTTAAGCTGCTAAGTTTATAGTAATTTGCTACACAGCAGTGGAAAACTTATGTTACCTAACACAGCACTTTATAGATAATTTACCAATATCTGTGGCTAAAAACATTACATCATTAGGAAAAAAGCTAGAATTATACCATTATGTAATCATCAGTTAACTGTATATCTATATGACACTTGATGTCGAAAGACGACTGAGGAATTCCTAGAGAAAATAATATTATGTAAAATGAAATAAAATCCTAGTATATAATACCAACTCCTCCAATTCAGTTTGGAATCAGATGATAGAATAGGGATGGCTGATTAATGACCACATGCTATAGGAAAAAGAACTTGCATACTGAATCAGGATATACTCACATAGCTTAGCCAGGCTTGTCTGTGACTTTCACTAGTTCTCTAGAATGTATAAATCAGTCAATGCCTGAATCACATAGCACCATCTGTTCTGGTTTAAATTATGTGCTTTGAAGAAAATTACTTCATTCTCACCTGACAAATAGAGAAATTATATAGAAACCCCTTGGTTAATATGCTATTTTTTTTACAGTGTGTTATTATTTGAAGTAATCAGAAGCAATTTTTCTCACAATTAAAGGAGATGCTTTGAGTGTATAGAAATCTTCATGTAAAAGGCTGAAAAACCAGTGAAGAAGAAAAAGGCTCTGACCTAAGCAACTTTTGAAAATGTGTTTTGATAGGACATTGAAAGGCTGAAGACAAAAGGAACCGTGCATAGCATTGTAGTGTAAATGATAAATTTCTTGCAGGGGTTTGAGTTAGCAATTCTGAACCTGAGTTGGAGCTATACTGAGAATGAACCAACAAGTAAATGGATGGTGAAAGGTGAGAGATAGATTTGTTTCTGTCAGAGGGGGAAGTTATAAATAAGCAAGAAGGAAAGGCCAGAATGAAACTGTGATATGGGATTAGAGATGGAGACTTTAATATGAATGTTTATCGGTCTGTCAACCTATTATCTATCTATCTATCTATCTATCTATCTATCTATCTATCTATCATCTATCTACCATCTATCTACAATTAAAGAAACGTATGTATAGTATATTTACACATAGTTGTATAAAGGATAGTATATATACACACAGATATGTATGCCTAGCAGGCCTAGAACCAATGGCAGCCTAGTAGAATAAACATACACAGACCTCATATATCTTGATTTAGAGTTTAGTTCTTCTATAAAAAGAATTAAAATTTTTTGGAGAAATGTCTAGGACGGGAAATGCAAACGAAACTGGATTGCTTTATACTACCATAAGGAAAATAAGTGCTAAAAAGAAGGGGTCATGTCAAAGGGATCCAGGAGGCAACTGAAAGAGCTTCCAAAGACTAACCCAGAACAATTTAATTAACATAATGAAAAAAATAGTATTGGAGTACAACCAAAAGTATAAAATAAATATGTATAATTTCATACTGATAGAAATGAACAAATCAATCAATCAATAAATAAATAATGAGAATAGACAAATAGAATATTTTAAAAATGATTTATTTAGTTACTACCTGCAAGAAGGTGAAACATAACTCCCCACCCTTTAGGAATGCTACTCACAGTGACTTTCTTCCTAAAAGAACAGCATGGACCTGGGGAAAGAAACTGTAAGGTACAATGAAGAGACTTTACAAACTCTACTTCAATCGAGTAATCAAGGATAAGTCATTTTGATAGCATGTATCCTTATATTATGTCATCAGAATACCACTTTATTTCTATGGTATTCTGGCAAGAAAAAAAAAAACAAAATAAACACACACAAAAAACTAACCCTAGTCTAGTTATAAGGAACACATCAGGCAAATTCAAATTGAGGGCACTATACAAATATCTGACCATTTCTGCTAGAATGTCAAGGTCATTGGAGACAAGGAACTACCGAGAAACTATTACAGACCAGAGGAGACTCACAAACATGATAATTAAATTCAGTGTGATATCCTGGAACTTAAAAAGACTTAAAAGTTGAAAAACTGCTGAAATCTGAGGGAAGATTTTAGTTTAGTATAGTACCATACCAATATTGGTTTTGTCTTCTTAATTCGACAAATGTATCATGGTGATATAAGATCTTAACATCATAAAAAACTACATGAGGAGTATATGGTAACTTCCTGCTTTATGTCTATAAGTTTGAAACTTATAAATTTGAAATTTGTAAATTTGAAATAATTTTTAAATATCTAGAAAAACATTTCTACTGCTGGTGTCAAAGAAATTATTGCCTCTGTTTACTTCTAGGAGTTTCATGGTGTCAGGTCCACAAGACCTTTTATTTTTATTTTATTTTTAAAAAATAATTTCACAAGTTCTTTTGTCTTAAATGTGTAGTGTGCAGTTTTGTAGAATGTAAAGTTTATCAAGAATGTGAATATGAAATTGTGCAGAAACACCTGTACATAATTTTGAAGTGTGTGGTGTATACACATACACACAAACTATGATAATTTGCTTAGTAAATTTTAAACAAACTCCACAGAGTAGTATCAAAACAACCTATTCTTATCTTTGGCTATACTAAATATTACCTCTAAAGTGACTTAAACTGAAAGACTATGAACAGATCTTCATCATTGGTAATTAATGTCTTATAAATATTTTAATCTTATTAATAAAATTTTTGAATATCAGGGAAATAATTCTTTTTGATACCATTTGTCACCAAATATTTATTTTACATGATACTATACCCTTGCCAATAATTTAAAGTAACCCTTGAGGAATGTCTAAATTAGCATTTAATTGAAAAGAAAATGACAACAGAGGTTTTGTAAATTACCATGAGAATCTGAAGTTCAGTCTTACTCTTTCTGTGTGGTGAATTTGTTTCCTGATACAATATAGATTTGGTTCTCCAAAGAAAATTTATTTTGCAGTGTCTATGTGAATTTATTATTTGATTTCAAAGGAAATGTAGAATCTCAAAAGCTAGGGCACAATAAGACATTCCTAACAAATACATTTATTTTGAAATCAAAAAGATTATTTTAAAATAATATCTCTAAAAATAAAATTTAATATAATATATATAATAAATAAATAAGGTAAATAAATAAATGCTTCATTAGTTTGTTTTTAATTTTCAATTTTCAAAATTTTTGTTGACCTAGAATAACAGATGATTTAAAAGTAAGTTAGTAACATCAAACTTAATGGTGAGAAACTTGACTCTTTTCCAGTAAGATTAGGTACAAGGTAAGAATGTCCTCTTTTACCACTTCTTTTCCATATCATACTGGATGTTCTAGCGAATGCAGTAAGATAAGAAAAGCGAACAAAGTCAGATAGATTGAGAAGAAAAAATAATCTTTATTTCTAGATAACATGATCAGCAATGTAGAAAATCCAAAATGACAAAATAACTCCTGGAACTAAGAAGAGATTATAGCAAATTTGCAGAATATCTATCTATCGAATAATCTATCTACCTATATCTATATGTATAGATACATATATATAAAGAAAACTACAAAATTTTGATGAATTAGAAGAGCCAAATACAGGGAGAGATATTCCATATTCATGGATTAGAAGACTCAATATTGTTAAGGCATTAGTTTTTCCCAGTTCAATCTATGGAATACAATTCAATCCCAATCGAAATCCCAGCCAGTTCTTTTTTTCAATATTGACAAACTGATCCTTAATTTTATATGGAGAGACAAAAGCCTCAGAATAGCAAAAACAATATTTAAAGAAAACAAAAGCAAAAAAATAGAGAAAATAAATTTGAAGGGCTGATACTACTGGATTTCAAGACTTAATTATAAAGCTACAATCATTAAGATAGGCAAGTATTGGTTAAAAAAAATTGACATAACAGTGGAACAGATCCAGAAATAGAGAACCCAGAAATAGACCCACATATATATAGTCAATTGATCTTTAACAAAGGAACAAAGTTAGTAAAAATGGAGTAAAGATAAGTTTTTTGACCAATGCTATGGGAACAACTGGATATTTATATTATATATATAATTCAAATTATATATATAATGTATATATATATATATATGTATCTCTCTATATATAAATAAATACAGACCTTATAGCCTCTACAGAAATTAACTGTAAGTGGATCACAGATTGAAATTAAAAAGGCAAAACTATAAAATCCCTGGAAGATATACATAGGAGAAAACCTAAATGGTCTTTGGTATAATGACAAGTTATAGATGCATCACTAAGGCTCAATTCATAAAAGAGATAATTGATAAACTAGACATTACTAAAATTAAAAACATGTGCTCTGTGAAAGGCAGTGCCAAAAGAATGAGAAAAGGGGCCACAGATTGGGAGAACATATTTGTAAAAGCCACATGTGATAAATGACTGTTACCCAGAATACACAAAGAATTCTTAAAAGTCAACAGTAAGAAAATAAATAACCTAATTAAAAAATGAGCCAAAGATCTTGACAGACACCTCTCAACAGAAGATGCACAGATGGCAAACAAGCATGTGAAAAGTACTTCACATGCATCATCAAGGAAATGAAAATTAAAACAACAGTGGGAAAACACATCTATTAGTTGGCCAGAATCTGGAACTCTAAGAACACCAAATACTGGTTAGGTATGGAGCAACCGGAACTCTCATGTATTGCTGGGAGAAATGCAAAACAGTACAACCACTTTGAAAGACAGTGCAGTGGTTTCCTACCAAACTGAACATACTCTTACCATGCAATTTCAGCAAAGGTGCTTCTTGGTATTTACCCTAAGGAGTTGGAAACTTATGCCCACACACACACATACACACAAACACACACACACACAAAACATACACATAGATGTTTATGTGAACTTCATTTATAATCGCCAGAACTTGGAAACAGCCAAGATGTCCTTCAGTAGGTGAATACATATATAAGCTGTTGTACATCTAGACAATGGACTATTTGCTCGAAAGAAACAAAGGGTGGGAGAAGATGGGGTGGCTGGGTGATGGGCACTGGCGAGGGTATGTGCTATGGTGAGCACTGGGAATTGTGTAAGACTGATGAATCACATACCTGAAACAAACTGAAACAAAACAAAACTGAAATGAACAAATCACATACTGAAACAAATAGTACATTATATGTTAATTAAAAATAATTTTTAAAAAAGAAATGAACTATCAAGTCATGAAAACATACGGAGGAACCTGAAATGTATATTACAAAAAAAGCCAACCTGAAAAGGCTGCATACTCTATGATTTCAACCATGTGATACTCAGGAAAAGGCAAAACTATAGCGATAATAAAAAGAGAAGTAATTGCCAGGTTTTAGGAGAAGGGAGGATAGGTGGAGGGATGAATAGGTGGAGAACAGGGTGCTTTTAGAGTAGTGAAAATACTCTGTAATTTACTATAATGATGGGTACATGTCATTATATATCTGTCCAAAGCCTTAAAATGTACTATACCAAGAGTGAAGCCTAACATAAACTATGGACTTTGGGTGATTATGATGTCCCAATGTAGTTTCATCAACTGTAATACATGAACCATTGTGGTGGGTGGTGTTGATAATGGAGGGGGCTATTCATGTGTGGGAACTAGGAGGACATGGGATATCTCTGTACCTTCTCCTCAATTTTGCTGTGAATCTAAAACTGCTTTATAAAATTAAGTTAAAATAATGCTATTTAAAAATATTTCAGAAAAACTTTTCAGATAAAGTATTAAGATCTGTAATTGATCATCTGCATTCTATGGAATCAACATTTGTCTCTCCAAAGCAACTATTCCTATATCAGAATACTCACAATGAGAAGCAGATTTCCAAATGGACACTTAGGATTCAGCTCATCAACAACCAGGAGGTACAAAGTGAAATAGAAAATGAGAACAAGTGAAGGATAGCTTCTACTGATCCCAGAGAGCATATTATATTGGTTGCCTAAGCTTTGAAATTCCACTAAAAATTGATTTCATTACTCTTGTTGTGCTCAAATAGAGAAGATGGTTAAAAAAATAACTTGACTGAAGCTTTCTTTTATGTTATTAAATCTATAACATTCAGCTTGTATAAAAGAGAAAGCATGAAAGGGAACTTTGCGAGAGAGAGAGAGAGAGAGAAGCTGGATATGTGTAAACTCAATTTCCAGAAAGCCTAAGAACATAACATAAAAAACATTTTTCTATTAAGATGAAGGCATTGTTGTCATTAATATGAAAACATGGTTGTTTTTCATTTATGAATTCCTGTTACAATAAACATATGTATATATCTATATAAAATATAGATTTCTGTATATAAAAATAGATTTCTATGTAAAATATAGATTTCTTCTGTTTGCAAGATTTTTGTCGGTCTCTTTTTCTTCAAATACAATTTTGGGTGGAACCAATATGTAAAGCAGTAAAAAAAAATACTGCTGCTTTGGTTGAAACATCAGACCGAAACAGACTGTCAGCAGCCTGTTTCCAGAGTGACTTTTGAAATGTTAAAAGTGGGCAGTATATTTTGAATACAATAATTCTGGAGCGCTTCAGTTTACCCTTAATCTTTAGCAATAAATTGTCTTCTCTTTGTATTAGTTCTGCCTCCCTAATTTGACTGTGAATATGCAACAAACAGGAGCAGAGTTTTCATGTGCAATCTTCATGGAATCTAAATTCTGAATGAAACATTCTTCCAGAAGCCTGAGAATACTTCCACAGGAATGTGACATCTTAAACAGCTAGAAATGGACACATGTAGAGGCTAAAATAATATTGTGCCAAGTGCAAATTGGAATCATCGAATTGATTAAATATATTTGTTTCCCTCCTCAACTTCCTCCCTTTCTTTACTTCTTCAATCTTTCTCATCTCCATCACCCACAATCATCACCACCCATGTTATAGAACCTTGGAAGACAAGCCTTTCAATGCACACATTGCCTTTTCTGTTCCTTGAACTGAACTTTAGCTGACCCCCTTTCATACTTTTCAACATTTATACAATAATGATTGGCTAAGAAATCATTAATTTAATTAAGCACAAATTTTTGGAAAACAGATTAAAAATCTTTAAATGAGAATGTTGTATTTGATAATTCCAAAGATGCTACTTTAAGATTCTAATTTTATCTTAATTTCTAAGTTGGTCTCTCAAACACAAGTATTTTTAAGTGGTATCATGTATTCCAGAAATATGATATTGTTGTCAGAGAAAGAGAAGACTGCAGCTGTTGTAACAATGTTGGAGCAATATTGGCATGTGAGGATGGTGGGCACAGAGAGAGGTGGATTCTTACTCTTAATGATGTCATTGAACTGCCACATTAACTCTCATCCTATCTCAGGCTTCTAGTACTATGACATTTTTTCCCCTGAATTTTCAAATTTGATAAGTTGGGATTTTTTTTGTTTTATACAGGTGAAATCATCCTAACAGGTATTAAAACCTAGTAAGTATATGTTTAAAAAATTGGACACCAATGTGAGTATTTCTGCTCAGATCAAGAAAAATAATACTAAAATTCTTTATAAAGTGATTACTTTGATAATATAGAGGGTATATAATTTTGTTTCTAAGGAACATAAAACAAATCAACATACCTCAAGAAAAATGTATTTATTTCAAGGATACTTTGCATCGACAAAATTCAAGGAAAAATTTATAAATCAGTCCCAAGAAGATCATAATCACATGTTTTCCAACTATTTTAATGTAAGACCTTTGAAGAACATTTATTTTTTACTTCTACCACTTATAGGACTTAGGTATCATTAAAATCCGGAGTTTAAATGCTAAGGGAGAGAGCATTCAATTCACCCACATCAAATCAGCTTTCTTTCCCAGCTCCAATGATTGTGGCCAAGGATTCACTGTCAGTCAGCCTTACTTGAATTTCACAAAGATCATGATGACAATGATTTAAACTTGTGAAAAAACTAAGACATCCAAGGTTAAATGACTAAAACCTTCCTTATAGGATTTTCTCAACCCAACCAATGTACTATAAAACACAATGAAGATAATTGCTTTTATGAAAGAAAAGGGAAGGGGGGATAGAAAAGCATATCAGGGAAAATAGCCTATAAAATACACTGTCATATAAAGTTTTATGATTTTGATAGTATATAACATATTTTTAAGTTAAATAAAACTGTGAAGTTACAGAGTATATTTAATAATCTAATGAAGAAAGAAGAATGTAATTGATTTTTTCCTTATAATCTATTTTGTACACTATACCCAGAGGGATCTTTCTAGAGTCTTAGGAATCTAAATCTAAAGTGTGATGTCTCTTCTCTAATTAAAGTCTTTCAATGACTTCCTACTTTCCTCGAAGTGTGAAGGACAAATCCCCAGAGACTGAAGGACAT
This sequence comes from Mellivora capensis, assembly GCA_004024625.1. NCBI lineage: Eukaryota > Metazoa > Chordata > Mammalia > Carnivora > Mustelidae > Mellivora > Mellivora capensis. Next base: position 34,109 of record PISX010011928.1, on the reverse strand, counting down.
TTCATGCTTTGGCATTTGCTTTCCTCTTTAACCTCATCTTTTGCTACCATTCCACTTGCATCTCACATTGAAGCATAGAAAACACCTCCAGTCTCTTTTATATTCCATCTTTCTGGCTTTTCACTTCCTTTTGTGCTTTTCACCAAATCCCCTCTGTGCTCCCATAGCACCTTGAGAACCTGATAATACAATGATAATCACATATTGTGCCTGCATATGTAATTGTCTGTTTCCAACCATGGGTTAGTCACATCATGTATGTTTGATTCTTAGGGTTCTCTCAGTAATAGCAGAATCCCTGTTATAGAGTAGGTCTTCAAGATATATTCATGGAATGAAGGATCAACAATATATTTTAATAATTCACCAAAAAAAAAAGTTTTTCAACTCACCAAAGGTTATTCTAGTACTGTTTACATATGGTAGGTCCTCTCATGTGAACTCAGATATAAGCTTTAGCAGATACTGAAAGAATCCTCATTGTTAGTCTTCACTAATATCACTATGGGCATAACTAAAAAGGATTCCACATTAAACGGGGGTTCAGGAAGTGAATACTGTACTGTACCAAGGCTTATACACATGTTATATATATATATATGTGTATATGTGTGTATACATATAATATGTGTGTGTATATATAAACACATATATATACACATACATATTATATGTATACATTATATATATATACACATATACACATACACACACATATGCATATATATCATATATCACTATAATGTGGCATTACTTTAAGATAACTAATATAAAATTATTAAGGATTTGTGGTTAAAATAAGCAGCTTATGAGAGATATCTAATATGGAGATTTATTATTGAGTGATTACCGATGGAGATAAGTCAATTATATTAGGTTTATTGTATTAATATAATTTGCTCTTTGATGGCTTATTAAGTGTGAATTAGTACAAATTAACCTCGGTAACCTCATTCTTTCTCATTACTTTATTTGGAATATCAGTTATCACTAATCTACATTGTAATTTCTCTTTCTACCAAGAAGCCTACACAGTTAGAAGTAGGCTAATCAGTGCTAGTCAAAGGAAAAAAACAAAACAAAACAAACAGCTACTGATTATTCCAAATGGTTCATTATTCAGATAAAACAGGCTCTGAATGACATAGTGAGGATATTTTCATAAACATAAAAAATGAGAAATATAATTGGATGTCATTCTTTCAGATAATTAGTGTTAACCTCAAAACTTACTGGTGATGAAATTGTTGGAGTTTGATTTTGTTCAGAATGCAAAAATCATTTGGACTATTGTAATCTTTTAATTTTAGAACTGGATATAACACTCAGAGTACCTATTAGTGTTTATCAACCCAAGGGAGTTTGCCTCCAAAAAGCACTTGAGAAATAGAAGGGGCAATTTCAATTGTCACAGTAATGTGTGGATCTGCTTGGTGGCCCTGTTGACTATGTGCCCATAATGTGCTGGAAAGTACCTTGCAACAAAGAACCACCCTGCTTCAGATGCCAACTGGAAAACCCTTAATTTAAAAGACCAGGAAATCAGTGATAAAAACAAACTGGTGTTTGAACTGGATTGGAATTGTCTTCAGATTGTAACTCTTAATGTCGCAAGAACAAAACAAAAACAAAAGCAAAAAACAAGAAACAAACAAACAAAAAACCACCTTATTCAGTGGTTTGGGGAAATCATCATAACAGAACTGTGAAGCAAGTAATTGCTGAAACTGTTACCTGTGAAGAGACCAAGAAAATAAACAAACAAAAAAGTCAAATTAATTGCTTTTGAGATAGATATATAAATATCATACAAAATATATAGATAGATGAGAGATGATAGATTGGTAGATAATGTTTTATATGGGTGCTATGGACTAAATTACACCTCCCTAAAATTCAGATGTTGAAGCCCTAACTCCCAGTGTGACAGAATCTGGAGATGGGGTCTTCAGGAGCCATGAAGGTTAAATGAGATCATGAAGGTAAGGCCCTAATCAAATAGGACTATAGATTTATAAAAAGAGAAAGATCTCTCTTTCTCTCTCTCTTTATCTCTCCTTCTCTCCCTCTGTCTCTCTCTGTCATGTGCAGACACAAGAAAACAGTCATCTGTAAGCTAAGAAGAGAGATCTTTCCAGAAACTGAAACCTGCCAGAGCCTTGATCTAGAACTTCCTAGGCTCCAGAACTGTGAGAAAATAAAATTCTCGTTAAGCTATGTAGTCTATACTGTTTTGTATGGTAGCCTGAGCAAAGACAGACTATATGTATCTATAGATCTATAGATATATATAGTGTGTGTGTGCGTGTGTGTATGTGTGTGTTCACGTGTGAACATACATTTGTTTGTTTTTCTTGGTTGAATACTTAGAAAACACCTGGGTCATAAGTGCATGCTTAAGTTATGAGGTGCTGATAATTTCTGATTCTGGGTAAGATAGGGTAAGAATACTCTGTCTTCTCTCCCTCCCACTGAGTGCAGGTAAAAACCTGGATAGAACACAAGAGGCAACGATCTGGAAAAGTAAATAGTAGCAGCTGGTTGCAGAAGAACAGAATGAAAAATATCACTGAATGGGCATTGAGTTAACCTTTTTATTCCCTTTCTTCTTTCAGTAGCAATAGTCATCAAAAGCAAAGAGAAAGATAATTACCTTAATTCTGTTTCTAGGAGCAGAAAAGTGACTTCTTGGCAGTGATCAATGCCAGTAGAGGCCATACAGGTTACTTCAGCTCTGTGGGAGGGGCACCTCATCTCTAATTGAACAAGTTACGGTCCCTAAACTATGGGCCAACCCCTGGCTTTTTGTTTGTTTGTTTGTTTTTTCCTCTCTCTCTCTCTCTCTCTCTCTCTCTCTCTCTGGCTTCTTGAATCTTATCCTAGGAATGCAGGTATGGGTATAGAAGTTCACAGAAGAAAGATTTAAATAAAGTTCTTTATTTCTCTCTGGTGGAACAAAAAGAAAAGCCCTAAGGAATCAGAAAATACTAGAGATATAGTAAAGAAGGAGACTCTCCTGAGAGTTAACAATTAAAAAAAAAAAACAAAAAACTTCTGGATTGAGTCCTGAGGTCCACATAGATGGATCTGATATTATGCAACATAAAACATACTATAAAAACTGAACTAGTAATAAGCCATTACCTTGATTACAAACTGGGTAGGTAAATGCAGAACAGATGAGAATGGCACTGCAAAGACTTTAAAATTAGAATAAATAGGGTGCCCGGGTGGCTCAGTTGGTTAAGCAACTACCTTTGGCTTAGGTATGATCCTCGAGTCCCAGAATCAAGTACTGAGTGGCGCTCCCTGCTCAGTGGGGAGTCTGCTTCTCCCTCGGACCCTTCCCCCTCTCAAGCTCTCTCTTTTTCAAATAAGCAAATAAAAACTTTTCAAGAAGTAGAATAAATATTGAAATGATAACTCCGGGAAATCCGGTAAGAACTTGAGGTCTACATGCAACCAGGCCAATTATCTGCTAAACCAAAAATACCATTTTCTTCCATAGGATTTAAAGAAGACTAGAATTTCATTACATAATATAAAAAACACAATATAAAATATAATATTAAAAACAGTACAAAACAACAAGATGCATTTTTTTAAATCGCATGTGAAATATTTTCCAAGATAGACTATGTTGTACATGATAACCCAAACTTATTTTTTTTAAATGAAATCCTACAAAGGTATTCTCTGGCCATAATGCAATTACTATAATGATAATAGGAAAATCTCCAAATATTTTATAACAAAAGAATATATTTCTAAATAATTTATATGTTACTGTGGATAATTAGAAAGTATTTTGAACTGAACAAAAATAGAACTATAACATATATCTAAAGCAGCTGAAATTTATATCACTTAGTGCTTTTATTAGCAAAGAAGAAAGCTCTCAAATCAATCATCTCAGCTTCCCCCTTCCAAAACTAGTATGAAAGAAGAAAACAAATCCAAGTATGCAGAACAAAGGATATAATGAAGGAATGATGGATTAATGAAGATGGGAGCAGAAATAAAAGTACATTGAAAACAAGAAAATAATAGGGGAAATCAAGGATACATAAAGCTGGCACTTTAAAAAAAAATCAATGAAATGGATGAACCTCTAGCAAAATGGGAAGAAAGTCAGAAGATACAATTAACCATAAAAGAAATGAAAAATAAGAAACTACTACAGACTCTGTGGATATTACAAGTCTACTAAGATAAATTAACTAACTCTTAAAACACACACACACACACACACACACACACACACACATAACCACAACTCACTCAAAGTGAAATGGATAACCAGAACAGCCCTTGCTCTGGTAATGAAGTTGAATTTATCATTTAAAATCTTCCCATAAAAAATCTGCAGAAGTATTTTCCAGAATGTTGTACCACTTCGTCCCACTAGATATGGGCTCAGTATATAATCATGCTTCTCCCCAAGAAGTAAATTGTTTTTTCGGTGTGTTTGTCTGATTTAGTGTTTGTTTTCCTCTTGTTCTCTTCACTTATCTGCAATGAAGTTTCACAATGTGCTATGATCAGTAGCACTCGTTACCCTTTCCCCACACATTGAGACTTCTGTTTTGTAGTGAAGACAAAGAGAAAGTTCCCTTGGCTTTTCTTATGCCTCTCCAATGACTACTGCTCTTCTCCCCAAATCTACACCACAATGAGCATTGTTGGGCTCCTTCAAAATTTTTCTGTGTCTCTCGAGAGTTCATGGAGAAAGAGTCTTGAAAGGATATAGATTCCCCCAATTTCTGTAACATCCATAGTTTTATTCACTCCAGCAGCCCACATTCAGTCTTCACTCTTGTCAAATTGTCTTCTTTTTTTAAAAGATTTTATTTATTTATTTGAAAGAGAGAGAGAACACGAGAATGCAAGCAGGGGGAGAAGCAGACTCCCCATTGAGCATGGAGCCTACCATCACTAAATCTCAGGAGCTTAGATCATGACCTGAGGCAAAAGCAAGTGTCAGGTGCTTAACCAACTGAGCCATCCATGCACCCTTCATGTGTTCTTTCTGCAGGGACCATCTCTCTTCAAATTTTGAACCAGTTAGTTACTCTATAAACTCAGGTCTCCAAGGGGTTGGGGAAAAAAATGGAGAATTTAAAGTTATTCCAGCTCTCTCCTGTCAATGTGAGAAAGACTCTGTTTCCAGCAATTCAGATCCTGAGGCAAAAGCTTAAGGGTGAGCTTCTTTATTTTATTAGCATATTTTGTAGATTTTTCTCTACCTTCAAAGGTAAATCTACTTCATGTTGCAGTGCTGGTGAATATTTCTATTTTTTGAAGATTTTAATTATGAGAGAGAGAGAGAGCACTCACAGGGGCAGGGGGAGAAGCAGACTCCCTGCTGAGCAGAGAGCCTGACCTGTGGCTCAAATCCAGGACCCTGAGATTTTGACCTGAGCTGAAGGCAGATGCTTAATCAACTGAGTCATCCAGGTGCTCCTAGAACATTTCTTAATATGGATTTATTTTTTGAAGATCTTATTTATTATTTGACAGAGAGAGACGTAGCGAGAGAGGGAACACAAGCAGGGGGAGTGGGAGAGGGAGAAGCAGGCTTTCCGCTGAGCAGAAGGCCCAATGCAGGTCTCGATTCCAGGATTCGGGGATCATGAACTGAGTGGAAGGCAGACACTTAACAACTGAGCCACCCAGGCGCCCAGTATGGATTTATAGTATCTTATATATTATGATGGTCACGAATTATTGTTTTTTAGCCAAGCATTGTTTGTATAGAAGCCTTTGAAAATATCTGTGTGATTATTTCAATAGGGGAAACATATGGACCTGATGTGGTGGTACCATCTGAGTTGTCATCATTCTAAACACAAGTCTAATTATGTGTCTCCCACATTATAGTCCTTTAAACTCCCCCATAGTTAAATTAAAATGCCTTTACTTTATTATTTACTTCCAACCGACCCTTTTAGAATTTCTATTTCCTATTTTAACTACAGTTTTACCATTTCAGGAATATGAAGCATTCAATGGTTCTCACAACCAGAACTCTCTAAAACTATGATGTAATAAAATTTCAATTCCAAAGAGATTTCCTCAGACGAATTTGATTCTGCATTATACTTATTGTTCTTTTATTATGGATAGACATAGAAAACAACCAGATGAAAAATCAGTCCAGCATGTGAGGGCACTGCATTAAAGGCAAGTCCATTAGGTTGTTCAAAAAAACTCACATAATGAATTTCTCTTTACACTTACAGCCAGGACAAGTTTCTTTGCCCACTTCTTATGAATTTATTTACCCCCTTTTATTAGAAAATAAGAGCATTATAACTGACTGTTCTCCATTTCTGTTTTGATTTATAGGAAGCCTCGGTCAAAATTTGTGCTCCAAGTTACATTGTCAGCCTAGGTATTATTGGTACCTTTTTCTACAGGATTGCTGCTCAGTTATCAGCTGTATGTTATCAGCGTATGTTATTATCAGCTGTATGTTAATTGTAGCACATGAGAAAGAAAAAAATCTTTTGTTAGCGAGTTGCTTACTTGTAGTAAATTTAGAAAAAAAAAAAAAATTCCAAGCACTGGAATACCCCTTCATTCATAGGAGTTCAGGAAAATGGATTACTATGACCTGGAAGGCATTTTAAAAATATAGAAGTTCCCACGTTTCATACCATGTGAATTAAGGAGAGGTTATGGTTAGGAATAAGAAGTATAGGGCGCCTGGGTGGCTCAGTGGGTTAAGCCGCTGCCTTCAGCTCAGGTCATGATCTCAGGGTCCTGGGATCGAGTCCCGCATTGGGCTCTCTGCTCAGCAGGGAGCCTGCTTCCCTCTCTCTCTCTCTGCCTGCCTCTCTGTCTACTTGTGATCTCTCTCTCTGTCAAATAAATAAATAAAATCTTTAAAAAAAAAAAGTATAAGGGTATGAGTACCCGCAAGGTATGTGTGAAGGACAGTGAGGAAGCTTTCCATTCCTATAAATAGAAACTTAAGAATAAAATACAATTCGGCTTTGGATAAAATTAATACAAATTATTTGTCGTGGTTAAACTTTAAGACCAGTATTTTATAATGTCAAGTGCTATGAACTATCTAAGCACAGGGATAAAAATTATCAGTAAGATCATGTAGAGAGTTGTGGAAGATTTATATCCCAGTGACTATGAGAGCACAAGGGAAAATGAATGAGTACGGTTAAAAGATTTCACTTTAAATGTATAAGATTCCAAGTCTTATTATCTTACATAGCGAAAAGCAAGAGACTCTCTACTTTCTAAAGTACTTCCTAAACTATTCAAAGCAAATTATTACTTGCAATGATTTTTCAATTATTAAACAAAAATACTCATGTAATCCTGGAATCTAAACCAATCTAGATACATGGAAAATACATTTGCTCCTTTAGCTTACAGAATGAGTGTGTTTAATATGGGAAAAGTAGTCTGTGAATCAAATAATGAATGCGTTACACCAGACCCTTTGCATAGTGAAGTATGCGAGACTGTAAGTTAATTAAGAAATTCGGATTCCTTAAGTCCCTGGGCAGATTGTATTTAATGCATGCTTTGCAGGTTCAGACACGAAGGCAATGAAGGGGAGCAGAATAGGCCACCTTCATATATGCCACCCTGGCATGTGGATCATTTCCAGCTGAGGATAACTGGGGCCCAGCCAACTAGGAAAACCTTTCCCTCTCCATAACTGCCTAAAATAATTTAGCTGGGGGCTAGCCCAGGAAGAAAGCTATTACCAGAGATAGTTATTTTATCTGAAAGACTTACCTGCAAGGCAGAGCAAACATCCGAGTATCATACAGCTGCTCTTATTATTTTCCTGTGAATTGCCTTCCTCCCTTTTGAAGGCCCACACCCTTATCCTATTCCTTTTTTTTTTTTAAGATTTTATTTATTTATTTGACAGACAGAGATCACAAGCAGGCAGAGACCAGGCAGAGAGAGAGGGGGAAGCAGGCTCCCTGCTGAGCAGAGAGCCCAATGCGGGGCTCGATCCCAGGACCCTGAGATCATGACCTGAGCTGAAGGTAGAGGCTTTAACCCAGTGAGCCACCCAGGCGCCCCACCCTTATCCTATTCCTTAGCTCAGGGTGGCACATAAGTCTCAATTACTTGACTGCTTTTGAGTCTCATGTGTTTATGCGGCTCCTGTATGTAGGAAACGTTTTCCGCCTATTAATCTGTCTTACATCAATGTAATTTTTAGACTAGCCAAAGAACCTAAAGGAAAGAGGGAAACACTTTTTCCACCCCTACAACAACACAATACATTGACTGATGGATGGATGGATTGTTCCAAATTATGAAGTATGAAAAAAGTATAAATGTGAATTAGGTGACTAGGGTTAAACATGGGAACCTCAGGATAAGACACATTAGATTTCTCTCTTAGGCAATAGAAAGTCAGAGAATGCTCAGCTGAACTATGACACTGGTAACTAAAGATATTTACATCTTTACTATCTTTTATTTTTCAAGTTTTTATTTAGATTCTAGTTAGCTAACATATAGCATAATATTGGTTTCAGGAGTAATATTAGTGTTTCATCACTTATGTGTAATGACCAGTGCTCATCACAAGTGCCCTCCTTAATACATCTTTACTATCTTAACATGAATACCTAAGAGAATGTTTAGATATGAGCTAGAAATAGTTTAAATCGGAAAAGTTGCATAAGAAAAATAAATAAAGGAAAAAATATATATATCACAAGTGAGATACAAACTAATTAAGCTTTGGTTTCCCATGAAAAATCATGTATCCAAAAATTGGGATACACACCTTCTGTGCAAAAATTTTCCAAAAGTGAGTAGTATCTCCCACTTTAGAACTGCAAAATAATGTTATTTGGCCACAGTCCCTACCATTGCCTATTGCATACTGGCTTATTTTTTTCATTTACCTTGTTGTCTTTTAACTAGACTAGTTTTCCTGTCCCTTTGGGGAATGACTTCAGTGTCTCTGGTTTAAAGTCATCCTGGTGGATATTTAAAAAAAAAAAAAAATCCCCCTGGGGTCAAAGTGACATAATCTATTCCATATAACCAGAATGAAACATACACAATAAAGTCCTCTAAAAGAAATAGTTTATGGGGCACAAGTGTAGATTTTCTTAACTCTAAGTGTATAAACTGTTACCTAATCTAGATTTTAAATTGTAGATTAAGATGCTCAACATTTCTGAAACATCTACCTTGAAACAGGTGCTATTACAATAAGACTAGATGCTTATATGTATATATATATGAAACAAATTCCCTGACTGTGATGGTTTCTGGGGCCATTGCAGAAAGGAGCTTATGCAAACATAATATAAGATTATACTAGCAAAATATTATGGGTGCTCAGAGAAGGCAGCTCATTACGCATAAGTGAGCATGTGGTTTGGGGTAGGGATTTAAGTGGGGTGTTCAGAAACTAAGGCTTCACAAAGAAAGTTTTACTAGAACTGTATTCAAGAACTGTAATTTTAAAGAATATAAGAAAGAAAAAAACAATTTGGGCAAAGAGAACACAAGCGTTCATTCATGCATTGATGGTAAACCCACAATGATAAAATGATTTTGGGGGTGTGTGCACTTCACACAAATTAAGATTGTTGAAAAATAAAATTAACATTTGGCAAACTGCTCTATTTACTATAAAACAACAATTCTGACTTAAATGGTTATTTTCCCTCAGTATTAATTTATGATTCTAATTAATTTTCTTAATCATTTTTAAAATTCTTTAAGCCCATTTGCATAGTCTTTTCAAAAGAATCAATACAGTACAGTCTCACTAAATATAAGCCAAATGTCTTACTCTCTACTTTCTTCTAAGCTTACTAAACAACAGGATTGTCTTGCCTTTATTCAGGAAGTATACAATTCTAATGTCACTGCATAAATAACATTTTCAATTTTTAGTAAGATTCTTACTCAATGTAGTAGACATGATAGGAGAGAAAAATATTTTACAACATATTGTAAAATCTATTTTATCTTCATTTATCATATGCATTTAGATATTAGTCCATGCTTCCATTTGCAAAAGCATGCATTCTAGAGTCTCTCTGAGCTCGCTCTTAAGTCACAGAGGAAAAAAACTCAAACTGAAGCTTCTCATACCAAATTTTTGAGCTGCACTTTCTTTCTTTTAGTTATGTTAACATTCATTAAAGTAATTCTACTAGCGGATTTGGCAGAGCTAACATCAGACTTTAATTTATAAGGGTAAGTTTTGTAAAGAATCTCTCTGTTCTTTGGCTAAGAACTGACATTTTATGTATGATTAAAAGTTAATGTGCTTTAGTTTGGAATGAGAAACTGTTGAGCATATTGTGTAGAAACAGATTTATGGCACAAAATGTTTTCAATGAAAAAAAAAATGGTGGTGTCATGTTTCTCTTAAAGCAATGTTTTGATTCTGATTTTCTTTCTGATACTTGTTCCTGCTTTCTCTCTTGAGATGTGAATACTTAAATTGGACAAATTCAATTACCTCTCAATTTCTCTTTTGTCTTTTGAAAAACTAATTAGAAGTTATTGAGTTAAAAACTGTTGGTGGTTTTAAAATACATTAGAAATGTGGAATTCAAAGCACTGTTGGATGCATAAACTTTCTGATTTCTAATCAGTACATCCATTGAAGCAAGTATATTTCTGTAAGAATGGTAAATATATAAGTACTTTAAGGATTAACTGAGGTGAATCTCGGGATAGTAATAGCATAAAATGTTTAAGCAGATGCAACTTTGGAAAAATAAGTTCTATGTATCCACTTACAATATTTGTCGAATTCTTACTCTATGGAGGGCACAGTACCAGAGTCTAAGAATGTAATCAGACATAATCCTTGCACTCACAGAGTATATGATTCAGTGGAAGAAACTTAATTAAAAAAAAAAAAAGTGGGCATCTGGGCACTCGCAGGTTTTATAGTGGAAGCACAAAGGCTCTGTTTCCTTTACCAATGAGTAGATCCATTGAAATGCCTACAAAAGACAAGAAACCTCAGGAACTGAGGCCAGCATGGAGATGTTTTAAAGGTTAGGCAATTGTGATATTTATAAAATGGTATTAAATCTCCCTTGCCTAAGGGAGCTTAGACTACCGAAACACTAAAGCCTGGCTATGGTGGTTTGTTTCGTATGATTTTTTGTGAAGCTGTCTTCCTAGGGGAATAGTGAATTCATTCATTTATTAATTATAATTTGTCAATTTTTATAAATTTATAAAGTAAACATATAAAGAACAATTAAATTATATGAAGGGAGAGAAACCTAATCTAGTTTGGAATGACAGTGAAGGCTCCTGAGGTAATGGTACTTGATCTAAGTCTTACAGAATGAAGAGGAATTTGTTTAGTGATAAATGGGAAACAAGTTATATCAAGAAGAAATTAGCCTAAGAGAAGACCCTGAGTAAAATGGAATACTATACTTTGGATGAACTGATAGAAAACCATACAGATAGAAGGGGAGAGGGTTGGAGAAATACACAGGAGACAGATGACCAGTCATTGTGTGTGTGTGTCTGTGTGTGTGTGTCTGTGTGCGTGTGTAGGTGTGTACATCTGTGTATATTTAAAAATAGGTAAAGGAAGCTGCTGAAAGATTTGAAGCACTGGCATGAGGTAATTATGTTTGAATTGTGAGCAGGTCTTCTGCTTGCTGTTTTGAGGAATAGATGAGAATTTAGTGTAGATGTGGGGAAACGAGAAAGGAAACTGTGCATAGCAGTCACTTAACTTGAGAAGAAGTAGATGGATATAAAATTCATTTGGAAAGTAAAAATGATAGATTTTGATGGTGATTGCATAAAGGAGACAGAGGAGTTCACTGTCAGGGATTTTATTTATAAATCAAATAAAGAATAAAATTTTTGTAATATAATCTAGGGGAATAAATTAAGTTCCATTGTAAATTTTGCCTAACGTAATTCCCACTTTGATGAAAAGACCAAATCAAGGAAACCTCAAAATTAAAATAAAATGTGGTTCTTGTTTGTTATAGTGTAACATAGCACCTATTAGGAAATGACCTGGAGAAGCTGCCTAGTTATAAAGGCGAATACACTATGAAAAAAGAAAAGATAAGAACTATGGGGTAAAAATCCAGTGACCTTACATATATACATACACTTTCTTTAGATTCTCCACTGACAAATAAAATGTTTCCCAATTTACTGAGGTGACTTTTCAGCACAAACAAAATAAACCAAAAGTATAGAAACTGGTAACAAAGAATTTTTTTATTGCATCTCTAACAAAATTACATAAAGGGATTTCACAATATTCTCTAGTGTAGCCAGCTTCCTTCAGGCATGTGCCATATTATTATGTCTATGCCTTATTCATCTGTGCATCTCCAGTGGCCTGAATACTCCTGGCCACATAACTGCAGAATATCTACTGTGTAAATATTAAATAACTGCCTTAGGTCATGGGTCTCATAAGAAAACAGGAAAAAGAAAAAGAAAAGAAATACAGCCTTGTCTCCTTTCTCATAGTATGATATTCTTTCTGCTGAGTTTATTTTGTGTCTTTAAACTGACTGTCCTTTCCCTCCCCATTCAGCCAAACACACCACTATGGGCAAGTCCCTGGGACCTCTAGTTATTCAGAAACCATTTGGAATGTTGGGCTTGTCCTTATTTCAAACCAGTCCTTTTTCTCCTCAGATCTTCATTTTGCTTCATCTAACTACTGACTCATTGATACTCCTATGAATCTGAAGATTACCTAATGTTTTACAGGTACCAGGTCTTGACAGGTCAGTATTTATCTATGTCTGCTGTCACTAGGTGTTTGCCTCCTGCTGCTCAGATGTTCCCACAGTCTGATTTAGCCCACCTTATAATTGGTTTAACCTGGTACTAGCCAATATGTTCAATTGCCCTATTCCTTCTATCACACTTTGGTCTCTGTCTCATAAACAGAAATCTATTACTGTTCAGAATATATATTTTTTTTATTTTTAAAGACTCATTTATCTATTTTAGAATGAGGGCGGTGAGAGCGGGCGGGGGAATGGAGATTCTGCTTAGAATCCTAAGCAGACTCCTTGCTGAACACAGAACCTGTTTAGGACCCAAGCTGAAACCAAGAGTCAGATGTTCAACCAACAGCGACCCAGGCTCCCTGGTCCACAATATTTTAAAGCACAATTGTATAATAATTGTAACAGATTAACCATCAACTAAATAATAAAGCGAGGGAAAAAATTCTTATGGAGATCTGAAGGACAACACATCTGAAAGAATCAATAGCATGTCTCATCAAATTTAGGAAGTATGCAATATGTGATAATTCTTTTTCAATAAAAGACAACAGTAGTTTTCCCAGATCTGTGGGGTTACATTCCAAGATCCCCAGTGGGTTCCTGAAACCACAACAGTACTGAATCCTATATACACTATGTTTTTTCCTATTCATACATACCTACGATAAAGATTAATTTATAAATTAGGCAGAGTAAGAGCTTAACAATAACTAATGCTGAAATGGAACAATTATAACAACATATTATAATACATTTTATATTATATGTTATATATTATATATATTATATTATATGTTATATATAATATGTTTTATATTATAATAAAAGTTACATGACTGTGGTCTCTAACTCTCAAAATATCTTACTGTACTATATTCACACTTCTTGTGATGATATGAGATGATAAAATGCTGATCAGAGTAAGTAAGATGAATGATGTAGATAGGATTTATGATGTAGCATTAGGCTATCACTGACCTTCTGACCATATATCAGAAGGAGGATCATCTGCTTCCAAACCATAGCTGATGGTGGGTAGTTGAAACCACAGAAAGTGAAGCCACAGATAAGGGGAGTTGAAGGAAGACTACTGTATTTTCTTTTTCTTTTCTTTTTTTTTTTTTTTTGGTGGAATATCTTCCTCTTCTCTAAGAACCTTCTCATAAACCCAGGACTTATTTTTGGATCTGTTTTTGTTCCAGCTTGCTAATTAACACCTAGTGAGATCTTAACTGATAATTCAGATAGAAATTAATGATGCCTCACAGTATGACTAATCCATGACATATTTGCATTTTATTTTTTTAAAAGATTTATTTATTTATTTGAGAAAGAGAGACAGAGAGAAAGAGAGAGAGAGAGAGGTGGGGGGGGTGCAGAGGGAAAGAATCTCAAGAAGACTCCTCACTGAATGTGGTGCCCAACTAGGGGCCCAGTCTCCCAACCCTGAGATCATGACCTGAGTAAAACCAAGAGTCCCACACCCAACCATTTGAGCCACCCAGGCACCCCTATATATTTGCATTTTAAAAGGAAACATTAGATGGATGAAATAGGAGCACCGGAATTCTAGCGAAAGAGGCTATGGTTTTTAGGCAGGGAGAAATTTTCTCATTTATACATAGATTTTACTTGCACATATTAGGCTTAAACTACAAGGGTAGATGTTGTGGCTATTGGAGATGAAAGAGGGTAATTTCAGACTTCCATAAGGATATCCCCATATTTTATACGGCAGAGATATCAGAAAGAGACTAAAGGGGATCTAGTAGAAGAAAATCCCTGAAATATTAATAGCTGTTGTGTGATAATGGGTCATTTATGAATGTTTCCTGTGGGTAAAAATAAATCCATAAATAAGAACTTGGAGCTCAACAGGACTTCTGTACTGATGGTAAAAATCTTTAATAAATACAGTTGATGGAAAATAGAAATTACTTCAAGTCTTTTAAACTATTATTCTACATATACTAAATCTTTTTAGGCTATCCCAAATTCTGTACCACATATTTCATGTTTCTCAGAAAAGAAAAAAATATTTTCAGATAATACTGTTAATATATCACAGTGTAAAATAAAAGTCCTATACACTGTGAACTGGATTTCAAACGTCTAAATGTTAGTCATTCTTTACCTTTCATAGAGTAATGAGAATTGATCCAACCTTTTTTTGGGGAGGTGGGGTCTAAGATAAAACTTCCTATTCTGTTCTTTACTACCTTGTCTGTCTCTTAAACTCGTCTAAAATCTGGCACTCATCTTAAAATCGTCTAAAATGTGTCCAGCCAATCATATAACCTTGAGACCTCCAGCACCTACCAGAACATCCTGAAATCACACAGCGTTAGTGTCTACTCTATGCCTTTATGTTTTTACGCACTCCCTGCAGTGTTCATCACTGCCGCAGTCTTACTTTCTTTGTAGAGCCTGGGGTTTTATGTCAGTAACTCCCTGCCCAGAAGAAACTGAAAGAGGTAAAATCCGAGTAATACTTGATAAGTAAGTAAATGAACTCTTCCACAGCTGCTCAATTGCCTCTGACCTCTCTGTCATTAAAGATCGAAAATGTACTTTTACATCCAATGACAGAAGTCTTTAAAAATAAGCTTTTCATGTCAAGAACCATGTTTTATAGCATTTATATATATATATATATATACATATATGTATATATATATACTTTTTTTTTGGAGGGGGAACAGAGTTTCTTATTTCTGTATACCTTATTTCACCTACCGCAATGTTTTTGATAAATTGCTGTTGATCAACACTTAGAATATGGATATGACTTTAAGACATGCAAGCCAATTATCTTACAATATCTTCTCTGTGCACAGTTGTGTGCTAAACTCAGAGATAAATTGAGATGGAAAAAAATCCCTCCTTTGCTCATAGAAAATATGTTTCATTGGAAAGATTAAAAATATAGAACAGAAAGAAACAATTATGGACTAATATAAAGTCATTTTATTTTTTAGCACTTTCAATATACTTAGAAAACATTCTCAGGCGTATTGTTGCCTTTAATCAATAAGCTACCTTAACATAAATCATTTTATTTTACAAGTTAAATGTTTTTTAAGTATCTTTATTGTTAATGTTGTTAAGTATTGTTAACAACATTGTTAAAATTGTTAAGTATCTTTATTTTTAAATATCTTTAATGTTAAATTTCTTTATTAATTTTCCAAAGTGTTTCTAATTTAAAGGGAGTTTTTTTTCTCTAATAAGTGAACTATAATTCTCACAGGATTAATTTGTACTAATTTTTTGCTTTAAGATATAAATAATCTAAGAACATAGTTTTTTCATTTTCAAGGATAAGAAATTATACCGAATGATAAAAATTAAAAAATAAATAAATTTTAAAAAAGACATTTGCAATCCACAGGATAACTTGCTTGAGTAATTTATTGCCATCATGATTAAACATTTTTTTCTTCCTCTTGTATAATTAGTGGTACTGCAGCAACTTATGATAATTTTATCCTAGTCATGACCTTTATAAATTTAGAAAAATATGGTCAACATGATTCTTATAATCAAGCTTAGTACACTTGAAAACAGATATCAGTTATCCTCTTAACCTTCTGTTTCCTAATCTAAATATATGTCTGTGACTGCTTTACATTTTTTTTCATAGGACCACTTTTTCTATTTTTAATTATCTTGATAATTTTCTTACTCATGTTGGAGTGGGAAAAGTATTACCGAGATAAATACAAAATATAATAGAAACTTACCTGTGTTTTCTAATACGTTAGAAAACTCTGTAAAGAAAACTTTATTTTACATTTCTTTTTACAATGTACATATTTTGTTAAAATTTTTAGAACTACATAAACAAAAATGAGACCTAAAATCAAGAGTCTACCATGCAGAAATTATCCCATGTATTATGAGGCTGCAAGATACACTTTTGCTTTCCAAGTGTTTGTATTTTGGTTATGGTAACATCTCAGAAATGAAAGAAAATATACTTAAGTATGAAAAGAAAATAGAAAGATAGGAATGAATGAAAGGAAGAAAGGAGGGAAGGGAAGAAAAGAGAGGGAAAGTTTTCAACTCCTTTAGGTCAATACCAAGGAGCACCACTGCTGGAATTGTATGGTAAGAGTATGCGCAGTTTTGTAAGAAACCACTAAACTGTCTTTAAAAGAGGCTATACCATTTTGCATTCCCACCAGCAATGGAGAGTTTGTTGACCTACAACCTTGCCCATATTTGGTGTTGTCAATATTCCTGATTTGGGCCATTCTAAAAGTGGGTAGTGATATCTCATTGTTTTAATCTACATTTCCCTAATGACATATAAAGTGGAGTCTCTTTTTATATGCTTACTTTCCATATGCAGACTTTGTTAACTAATCTTTCTCTGACTTCATTCTAGTACCACCCTTTTGTCCATCCCCACTATGTGACCCACATTAACATTTTCTCTCATGCAGATATACAACTGTCATCTCTGCCTTAACTTTGCATATCCTTTCAACAATGTCTAGGACCCATCTGTTCTAGAGCCTCCTTAGTTCATCCCTCTTGCTGTCCAAGTTTCTGACCAGATTTCAGATCCTTACAATCCTTTCCTTGATCAGTACAGTTTTTTTTCTGCCTTTTCCTTACCACTGTTATTCTTTTATGATTTTCTAATGAATAAAAGAAGAGCCACAATAGCATTTTCTAATTTTCTTTTTAAATAAATTTAAATCAACTTACAGTAAAATTGGCTAATTTTTTCTTTTGGTGTAAGTTCTATGGATTTTAATTCATATTTATATAAGTGTACTCATAACTATAATCAGGATGCCAGAATGTTCCAAAGTCCCAAAAATACCCCCTTGTGCTGTTCTTTTATAGTCACACACTCAACCCACTACAGACCATGGGCATTCACTGATCTCTTCTCCATCATTACAGTTTGATCTCTGCAATTTTATATAAATGAATCAAATAGAATGTAATGTTTGGGGGACTGGTTTCTTTCATTTAACATAACATCTTTGATATTCATCCAAGTTCTTATTTGTAACAATATATTTCTTTTGTATTTGTGAGTAATATCAATTACATGAGTGTATCACTACTTTTATCTTACTTTTTAAAGGACATTTGAGTTATTTCCAGGTTTTTTGGCAAAATTGAATAGAACCATTATAATTATTTTTGTACAGGTATTTGAGTGAATAAAAACTTTCATTTTCCTATGTAAATTTCCAAATGTAGGATAGCTCGATTATATAATAGCCATATGTGTTAAATTTATAATAAACTGCTTAACAGCTTTTCAGAGTAGCTTTATCACTTGGCATTCCTATGAAGGTTTGAGTTGTTCCGCATTCTTACCACTATTTAGTGTTGTCAGTATTTTTTTTAAGCTACCCTAATATATGTTTAGTGGCACCTCATAGGGATTGTAACATGCATTTTCCCAAACATTGATAATGTTGACTATCTTCCTTGTGTTCATTTGCCACCCTCATGTTCTTTGATAATGTGTCTGTTCATGTGTTTTGTACATTTTTAAAACTGTGTTGTTTTTGTTCTCATGCTCTTGGATAAATTTTTATATATTCTGGAGAATTCCTTTATTGAATACATGATTTGGAAATATTTTCTTTTAGGATATAGCCCGTCTTTTCACTTTCTGTAAAGTTATTCTCTCTTACATTATTCTACCTTTTTTTTTGCATGAGAGTTAATACTTTCCGAAATTGTCTGATTTATTTATGAGATTACTTATTTATAATCTGTACTCCACAAACCAGTTTTCATGCTAGCAGAAAACTTCATAAAAATATGAATTCAGGATTGCACCTGTATTAGTTTCCCATGGCTGTTGTTACACAGACTTAGTAGCCTAAAACAACACATATTTATTTTCTAACATCCTGAGGTCAGAAGTCCAAAATCAGTGTCAGGATCAAAATCAAGGTTTTGGCAGAGCAGTACTCTGGAAGTAGGGACAACCAGTCTTTTTGGTTCTCAGTTTCTGGAGGCTGTCCTCATTCCTTAGTTCATTGACTCTCCTCACATCTCCTCCCACTTTCATCTTCACATTCTTCTACTGTAGTCAAATCTTCCTCTACTCCCTCATAGTGTGATTGTATTTGGAGCCAACAAAGATAATCCAGAATAATCCATCCATTCTAATATGTTTAATTTCATTAATCAGCAAAGTCCCTTTTACTATATAAAGTAACTTTCACAGGTTCCAGGAATTAAGACCTGGATATCTTTGGAGTCATTACTAAATTGATTATATGTCCCAAACTATGAGGATCCTGCTCTTATCTAAATTCTTGCACTTTCTCTCCTGAACCTCAGAAAATGGCAAATGAGGATATATTTTGATAATTTATGATCTAGGTATTATATATATTTTAACCATTTTTTTCCCTCTGTAACCATACTGGAAGTGTCTTACAAATCAGGATTGTGGCTTCCATTTTATTACAATTCAACAAATAAATTCTTATTGAATCCCTATATTTTTAACCAGATGATAGATTAACAGATTGTTAATCCAATCTGTGAGCACCAAATACCTGAATCATTAATAAATCCAGTTTTCATCTAAGCCTGTGAATTATCCAAGAATCCAAACTCCTGGGCTGAATCAAGTTTTTCAATAATCTTGTTTTCATGCCAACATTAATCTCACCTAGAGACTTCTTTCCATCTCTCCATTTCTCTTTGTTTTTGTCTCTGTCTCTCTCTCTGTCTCTGTGTCTGTGTGTCTCTCCATTTTCTTCACTCTCCTTTGTTTCTTCCTCATTTTTTTTTTAATTTCCCTCCAAAACATGATCTCTATATACGACAAATTCTGACCACTATTGTACATTTTGTTGGTTAGAATTGATTTATTTTATTCTTCTGACAAAAAAGCAAACAATTTAAGAAAGATATATGTGTTTTCGTTTTCTCAAGAAAATTGGATTTCAATGTATGAAGTATCCTATTGTTTCTATACAATAAACTGTGAGAAAAATAAAAAAAAAATACTTAGTTTATACCTTTCATCATTTTAGTTATTTTTTTCAGGTTTCACAGAAAGGATATATTAAGAACACAAGCTTACATAAATATTATATAGCTTATCCATCTGTGTCACTTTCTAGACTTTCTTGATATTGGTGGTAGATGTATTGTTGGAAAATAATGTAATGTTTAAAATGACTAGATCTTTCATATATCTTCAGTATAGCTATAAGTTCAATAACATATGGATCTGCCTTTCATTTTTATGTCAGTGGTTGCACCTGTCTAAATAAATACAAGTGAATTAAACTTAAAGCATAGTTACAAGTTCCATATTTTTAATTCATTTTCTTGTAAATTCACTTTTAAAATCAGTATTATTGGTTTCTGTTATTGCTAACATCGTGTGACAAACATATATATATATATATATTTAAATCAGAATCTTCTACTGCCTACAAATTTTGAGTAAACTAAAAGAACATTATGTTAAATTTGAAGAAATACCCTAAAGTATTTCCATTCCAGATAGCTTTATAAACCCCAAGAATGCTTTATTCTATATTCTACAAAAGTTTTTTTTAAAGGCAAAAATGAAATAAACAAGCTAGAAAAAAGTGATCATAGGTTTTTGATAGATACATTTTCTAGAGTAGTATTTTCTTAAACATTTGAACACACGCTTTTGTTTTAAGTGCTTTGATTATATAATCTAAATTGTACAAATGTGGGATTTCATATTATTCAAGAAACAAGAATCCATGAAACTTTAACTCATAGTGATAAATTTACATACTTGAAAGCAACATTTGAATAATTTCTTTCCATATGTTATACCTAGTTTGGGAAATGATCTTATTAAAAATTTACAGAACTGACTTCTTTAGTAATGAAGACAGTCATTTTGGGAGACAAAATAGCAAATAAAATTTGACTTTCTCAAAAATTGCTTTACTCATGATGTCTGACAGTTTTTAATTGCTCGTTTTTCAACATGTAGAGCTGAAACGTGGCTTTATATACTTTATATACTTATGCTGGAACCCTGATGCTATTAATAATCCTTAAAACATAGAGGAAAATTAAAAATATGCTAAAGGATTTCCTTAAGAGAAAAGGAATTTTATTGGTCATTAGTTCCAATTCATATAACAATATTTGAGTTTTCTTATGGAGAATATTAGTAATGATGAAGTGGAAAGTCTTATTTTTATATAATTAAGTATCACATATACTTATTTTAAAAATATGTAGTCATTTTTAAAGAATATTAATACTTGTGGTCATTATTATTATAATTAAATATATGATGGAGTGAATAATAGTAGTTAGAGATAGCAACTGAGGCAGTACAGCAATTTCATTCAAATTTATATTACAATAGTCATTGTTTTATTGCACAGTAAGAATATTGCTATAAACAACATTAAATAATAAATGGTTTTCAGTAGTGAGAGTCAGATAAATATGGCAAAGCCAGGATAGGACAGAGTTTACAGAAGTTAATAGTCCCTGAACTGTAGTTAGAGAAGGCCAGGAAATTGATTATTCTTAAGATAGTCATTATTCATAGGGTGGTCATAAAGGAATCTCTGGTTCCAATATTAGTGAACAGAAAAGTTATAAATTCATTAAACTCAGGATGGGTATGCAAGTGTTAAGGAGACAGATAGATTGGGCATCCCCATAACGGTTAATAGGGAATGTAAATTCAAGTGACTGGAACTTGTCTTTTCAGTCTTATATCTCCAGTATCTCTCCTAGCAGAGAAGAGGAGTGTAGGAAAACAGAAGACAGACTTACTTACTGGGAGATTGGGATTCAGAAACAGGAATTGGTCCCTTTAGAGATAGTCTTCAGGCCTGAG
This sequence comes from Mellivora capensis, assembly GCA_004024625.1. NCBI lineage: Eukaryota > Metazoa > Chordata > Mammalia > Carnivora > Mustelidae > Mellivora > Mellivora capensis. The sequence goes on along the minus strand of PISX010011928.1, from coordinate 12,500 downwards.
ATTCGATCTCTGAAGATGAAAGAAACAGGAACACAGGGGTTTGGTGTAGATTTTTAAGTTGCTGGAATGTGGTTACCACAGTCAAGACAGAATCTGCACCAAGGCTAACTTTAATGTTGATATAATAAACTACAATCTTCAAGATACTTTATTCCTGGTAAATTGGATCCAAATTGATTACTTAGACTAAAAATAAGACTTAATCTACAATTGATATTGACCTCAATGGATAAATAAATTTACCAGCATGGAAACAATCAAGAAAACATTAAATAAAGAACCACAGTGTGGTAGAATAAAAACAAGCTTTGAAATCCAATAGTGATGTGTGTGTCAGAGCACACAAATGAATGGTTGACTTTGAGTAAATTATTGATATTCTCTCTGAATCTGTCTCATTCATAAAAGTTGGGCAAAGGATAGATATAGACCAGAACCCTTTCAGGACAAATAGCTATATTCAATCTAGTTTAATCAAAATAATACAAAATGGTGATTACGGTAATGGGTAGGTGAGATTAAAATTATCTGGTAAACCCCTTGGAGAAGGGAAAGGTATATAATTCCTCTGAACAAGAAAATGAAACATCCTAGGGCCATCAACTGAAATGCCTTTTCTTATTTTCCTCCAGTATAAATATTGACATTTTAGTAATAGACTTAAGATTTAGATATGTCAATGCAAAAGCAATAGAGCAAAACAAACCTATCAAGTTTTTTTTTTCATTTCTCTCCTCTTCCATTAATAGGAAGGACTATGAAGCTATATGAACTGAAAATGCTTTCTGAAAATAAATATTTGAAAACTGAAAGCATAAACAAAACACAGAACATATCTAACAGAAGTTAAAGAAATTGTACTTTCCTATAGCACAAAATACTTCATAAATCCCAGTTTTGCTGTCCGAAGGTATAATAAGATTCAAAAGAAAATTATTTTCACACACAATAAAATCAAGGAAGCTTGCTTTGAGTGACTATTTCAAGATAGTGTAATAAAAAACAGGGTACTTCCCCACTTTTTCGGGAAAAAATGTTTCTTTTTTTTTTTTTTTTAATAAAGATTATTTATTTATTTATTTGACAAACAGAGATCACAAGTAGGCAGAGAGTCAGGCAGAGAGAGAAAGAAGAAGGGGAACAGGCTCCCCGCTGAGCAGAGATTCCTATTCGGGGCTCTATCCCAGGACCCTGGGATCATGACCTGAGCCGAAGGCAGAGGCTTTAACCCACGGAGCCAACCAGGCGCCCCTGAAAAAAAAATGTTTCTATAATACATCTTTTTAAAAAGAATAACATTTTATCAAATGAAAAGTTTTGTTGTTAAGCTTCATGTTTTGTTATAAAATATTCAGTGACACTTCACAAGAATCTATAAATCACCTTTCATTTTCACTGTCAGAAGACATGCACAGAAGTGTCATGAGTGTGTGTTTGTGTGTGTGTGTGTGTGTGTGTGTGTGTTCATGCACTCATGTGTAGAGGGAAAGGGAAGACTATCAGGGAGTGAAAGAGAAAAACAGGTAGAACAAGCACGGAGGGCGTTGAAAAGGAATAGGTTGAGGGAAAACAAAATAAATATAATTATAAAGAAACAAGGCAATAAATTAAGACTTAAGAAGCTCCATACTGAAATGAATGGAATAATTTTGATTTTAATGAGATTTGATTAAAATTAAAGTTATTACTGAAATCATAGAAATAAAATGTCTGCTGAATATATAAAGCCATGGTGATGAATTTTTATAGAAATGATATATCCTGAGACAGATAATACTTCTGCATACATATTATTTTTGGATTATTTTACACTGTGAGATGAAGAAACTCTTTCTTTCTTCCTTGAAGAAAGAAAACTTATTGACTAGACAAAGTTAAACATTGCAAAGTGAGAGAGGCTAAATTAAAGGCCACACTATTACGTCGAATACCTCCTTCTCAGTAGAGTAATGACACAGAGACATGGAGACACAGAGCAAAGCAGAGATTAAACAGTAAGTTCAAATAATACATGGGTATAAAGATAAAGTCTCAAGAAAAATTAAAAAGAAATAGATTGGGGCACCTGAGTGGCTCAGTGGGTTAAAGCCTCTGCCTTCGGCTCAGGTCATGATCACGGAGTCCTGGGATGGAGCCCTGCATTGGGCTCTCTGCTCAGTGGGGAGCCTGCTACCCTCTCTCTCTCTCTACCTGCCTCTCTGCCTAGTTGTGATCTGTCTGTCAAATAAATAAACTCTTAAAAAAAAGAAATAGATAATATGACTATGACAGTATCCATCAAGAGGATTGAATAGATAGTAAACTTTGATAAAAGCAAGCACCAGAACCAAATGGTTTCACTGATGAATTCTATCCAAAAATTAAGAAATAAATGATACTAATTCTTTATAAATTCTTCCAAAATACAGAGAGTCTCCTTTTGCCTGCAGCTCTCTCTGCTAATGCTCTCTCTCTCTCTTTCTGATGAATAAGTAAATAAAAATTTTTAAAAAATTACAAAACGTACATTTTATTTTTGAAAATTACACAAGGATTTCCAATGTCATGCCAGCATCATTGTATTATTTTTAGTCCTCCAATATTCCATTTTCTAACCCTGTTTGAGATTTTTTTTCATCACCTCTTTGGTCATTTTTCCATCTCTTCATACTAATCACAACCTTAATAGAAATAAATAGTTTTGAATAGTTTCTTTTGTATTCTTCTCATAAAATCCTATATATTAAACATAGATACACGCACAAAAAGTTTTGGCTAAAGTTTTTAAACAAAAAAATCTAAAGATGGCAGAAGTAGGACAATAATAATTTGTTAGTATTCCTGGGGAAATAATAAAATTTTAAAATATGACCAATGGCTAGCACATTCCATGGTGCCTTGTCCTAATTTCAGCACCAGTAGAGTCTGGGAAGCTTTTAGAAAGATACTATTATTTATTTATTTATTTTAAAAGATTTTATTTATTTATTTGTCAGAGAGAGAGAGAGAGAGAGAGCGAGCACAGGCAGACAGAGGCAGAGGGAGAAGCAGGCTCCCCGCTGAGCAAGGAACCCAACGTGGGACTCGATCCCAGGATGCTGGGATCATGACCTGAGCCGAAGGCAGCCGCTTAACCAACTGAGCCACCCAGGAGTCCCAGAAAGATGCTATTTAAAGAAAAAATGATGGTTAATGAAAACTGTGTTTACCTTAAAAAAAAAAATAACAAACTAACTAAATTTTTTTTGTCTTTTCTTTTTTACAGTAGGAATTATTTTAGCTCAATATGGTAATGCTAGTAATTTTTTTATTAATGACAAACTCTAATGGTCAGTTTATATGCATGTATTTGATTAATTACAAACTAAATCATACATAAAAATGAAGTTTGATTGAATTACAAGATTCATCAAAGAAAGTAATTAGAATTTGCTTTGGTGGGAGGATAGTTTATAACAAAAGCTAACAGAGCCTAAAATGTGAAGATCATCAACAATCTGTTAAACGAGCTCTGGGCTGGTTTTAGAAACATTATTTTAGAGACAATTATTCTGAGACTATTAAATATCTAACAATGTGCTAGGAGCTTTAGCGGAAATAAAAATCAGTAAGATACAATCCTTATCTTCATAAAACTTGCTAGTTTAATGGTGAGGGCAGGAGGTGGCGAAGAGATAAAAATAAGACAAAAACATAACTATAAAGTAACAGTAGTGAATGCCATAAAAACAAGCAGCATCTAGGGGAGGAAAGAGTGGAAACTCTCCATAGACTAAGTGACACTAGTTATAAAACTGATATAAAGGAAGAAATGGAAAAGAGAAAATGCCATAGAGATTGAAGAAACACAATTCTTGCCCTTGAGATTCTATCAAGGAAGGAAATGGAAAGGGGGACAGATAAGTGACAATAAAGTATGAGAAGCCCTAAAAAACAACATGCAGGGTATAAATCTGCAGACTGCTTGGGAAAGTTGGGAAGCAGCCTTGATTGAAGTGACACTATTTTTGGTAGATTTTGCAGGATGCCATGGAGTTTGTCAAAGAATTGAGTATTCCAGTCATAGGAACAAGAAGGATCTATAGTGTCTCCAGAATGTACAGAATTTCACATAGAATGTGTTAGAGACATGGTGGAGGTAACACTGGGGTAAGGTTGTGAAAGTCTCTGAGTAGGCTACAATGAAAGCTGGTCTGGTTCCAAAAATAGAGGAGGGTTGAGAATGGAAACTCAGAATTAGTTTGCTCTAACAGTTTCAGTTGCTCTCAATTTGTTTAACAAAAACTAATTAACAGGCCATACAGAGTATAGTCACAAGCTTATGGGTGGAAGTCATTAAAGCACCTTTTATTTTCTCTCTTGTTTCTCAAGTAGGCAGCCAGTGGAAATGATCAAGAAAGTCTACAAAGAATGAAAAATCTGGGGGCACCTGGGTGGCTCAGTGGGTTAAGCCTCTGCCATAAGCTCAGGTCATGATCTCAGAGTCCTGGGATCGAGTCCCGCATGGGGCTCTCTGCTCAGCGGGGAGCCTGCTTTCCCCTCTCTCTCTGCCTACTTGTGATCTCTCACTCTGTCAGATAAATAAATAAAGTCTTAAAAAAAATCTGTTAAGCCAAAGAAACTCAGGATACCATTAGGCTGGGGTTTAACCATAAAGTGTCTATGTAATTACCATGTAATATTTTGTTCATTGTGCCACCATTATATTTTGTTTTAGTGTTGTTTCTTAATGTACCATTGGGACTAATATGGTAGGCTTGGCTATACCCTCCTGCAGGCCATGATGTCGATTTGAAGCATAGAAATATTTAAAATGCTGTCCTCTCAACAAAATGATTTGAATAGTTAGAGACATATATTCTCTTTGATAGACCAATGTAGGCAGTATGATGATTGATTAACTGGAAATGAGATGAAGGAAGAGATTTATCAGGGGGATGGGATACTACTGTGATTACCAAAGGATTGGTGATCACAAGGATTGGAAAGGACAAAAAGGATTGCAAGTTACAAAATTAAAGCTGTGGAGGTAGGAATAGAGTGGTTAGATGGGAAAGTCATGTATGAATGAGAAATTATGGAATTTATTGAATTTAGATAATAAGAGAAAAGAATAACAATCCTACTTTGAGTGAATAGGTTACTGACTAGCAAGAAACATGTAACTGGAAAATAACTGATTTGTTAAATTCGGGGTGGAGAAAACATCCATGAAATAGAGTAACTGGAGTACTATTGCCTAGGTTAAAACACTGGCTCCATCACTTTCCTGAATGACCTTGAAAAAGTTAATCAACTTCCCCACATCTCTGCTTATCTGAAATTAGAGAATAATAATAACACTTGTCACAAGTTGTTATGAAGATTAAATGAGATAATATAATTATATGATTTAGGGACAAGTGGTGGCTTAGTCTGTTAAGGGTCTACCTATGGCTCAGGTCATGATCCCAGGGTCCTGGGATCAAGTCCCATGTCATTGTCCTTACTCTGTGAGAAGCCTGCTCCTCCCTCTGCTTGTGCTCTCTCTCTTTCTCTCAAATAAATGAATAAATAAATAAATAAATCTTCAAAAAAAAGATTTAAAACAGTGTGAGAAGCTCAAGACAGGGGAAATATCATTTCGAGATTCATGAATTAATGAAGGTGGAAATAAGATCACTAGCAGTAGGATGAGAAATTAAAAGAGTAAATGAATAACTAGCAGAACTTGTAGAATTTTAATATTTAAGAATTTCAAATAAGGAAGAAATATATCAAATTAAAAAGAAAGAAGTAGAGAAGTAGGAAGAGAACCAGAATAGAGAGGTACAGAAGATGTCAGTAGAGAGAATATGGGTTTTGAAAAGTGCAGAAGGAATTTATTGGTTTTGTAAGAGGATAGAAGCATAAATATATTGTGTCAAAAATGTGGAATCATAGTTAAATATGCAATATTAAATGTTGTATTAGTAAAAAGGGCACAGGCTGAAACTTAGCAACTAAATCTGCATTAAAAACTTAGTTTGCGGGCGCCTGGGTGGCTCAGTGGGTTAAGCCGCTGCCTTCGGCTCAGGTCATGATCCCAGGGTCCTGGGTTCGAGTACTGCATCTGGTTCTCTGCTCAGCAGGGAGCCTGCTTCCTCCTCTCTCTCTGCCTACCTCTCTGTCTACTTGTGATCTCTCTCTGTCAAATAAATAAATAAAATCTTTAAAAAAAAAACAGTTTGCCATATTGGTAAGCTTAATAAAAAGATATGTCAGTAATAACATAATCAACATAAAGAAACATAAAATCAGTTAATTATAGGAAAAAGAGGTGAACTAATTTGATTGGCTTTGGGAACCCTTCATATAGTAGAGACAATGTAGCTAGCATTTCATAGATGGAGAAAAATATACATGGGTAATAAATAAATCACATAAGCAGAAAGTAATAATTGTTAGAAAATATAAGATAATAAAAAAATATAAGATTTTCATAGTGATTTGGGGGCCTACATTATTTGGTATTTTGAATATAATATAATTTGGATCAATGATTCACAATACACATGTTGATGTTTGAGTTTTGGTTATAAACAAAACTTCTAATATACCCCTTAATTATAGTAAATGCTAAAGACTTTCTACATCCAAAACTAAAAGTTAATATTTGGTTCACTTTCCTCTAATATGTTCTTAAATAGTCTTAATAATGCTTAATTTTATTTTTTGTATTTTTTGTAGTTTCAAAATAACCCTATTAAAATCATTGCACTGAAAATCTTTAAAAAATTAATCACATCATTAAGAATATTCAGGTATTTATGAAGTTTTGAAATATGGATAATGACTTGAGCATGTCACTAAAATGATCATCTGTCCCCAATTAATACTGATATATTGCAGTTGGGAGGTCTTTTAATGATCACATTACTGGGAAATTATTACTACTCATATAATTTGTCCTTATAATCATGTATTTATCAAAGACACAAAAGACAAGTCTCCCAGGAGGCTTATTAAAATCCTTATTCTCTTGATTTCTAATTGGTAAAGAAGGTAGTTTGTTCTTTTTTTTTTCTTAAAGACCAACTGGGTTTTCATCAACAGAAGTATCATTTAAAACTATGCAATTGTCACATACATAAATCTCCATTTTTAAAGGGCAGAAAATAATATGCCAAAATGAATAATCACTTTTCAGCACTCTTTCTGCTCAATGAAGTCATAATCAAATCAAATAAAAATTATTTATTGAACATCTATAGGTACAAGGCAATCTAGTCACCACTGAACTTAAAATCATTAAGTGTATCATTAAAATGTAAGGTAAATGTGCAAAATTCTAGGAAAAATATTATATGTAGATCTTTTCATTTGCTTCATACATATATAGAACATCAAGAGTTATAAATCATGTTGATAATACATATATGATATGATATAATGGCAAGGGCATTTTAGCTCTGTGGTCTTCCTCACAGTTACCCAAAGCTCTAGTCTTATAGTGAAAAAACATCAAATCCCAGTTGAAGAAACTTCTACAAAATACCTGAGTACTGTTCAAAACCTTCAAAGTTAGGAAGAAAGAAAAGTGAAAAGGGGCGATAGACAGGAGGAGCCTAAAGAGATGTGAAAACTAAATTTAACGTGGTACTCTGGTTGGGATTCTGCAACCAAAAAGGGACGTTACATAAATACTAATGAAATCTAAATAAACTGTGAATGTTAGTTCATTATAATGTATCAATATCCATTCATTTATTGTAACAAATGCATGTAACTTATTAAATAATAGGGGAAACTGGAAACTCTTTGCACTTTTTCCACTTTTAGAAAATCTAAAACTAAAAAGTAAAGTTTGATAAAAATGTTTTTTAAAGAACAAATACTGTATGGTTCCACTTATATGTAAATGAAGAAACATAGAGAAAATAGAATGGATGAATGAAGAAACACAGAGAAAGTAGAATCAAACCTATAAATACAGAGAACAAACTGGTGGTTGCCAGAGGGAAGGGGACAGGGTGATGGAAAACGGGTGAAGAAGAGGAGTGGGGAATACAGGTTTCCAGTTATGATATGAATAAGTCATGGGAATAAAAGGCACAGCATAGGGAATATAGTAAAAAATATTGCATAGTGTCAATGGTAGCTACACTTGTGAGCACAGCAGAACTGTACAGAGTTGTTAAATCACTGTATTGTACACCTAAAACTAATGCAGCATTGTGTGCCAACTACACTAAAAAGTTTTTTGAAGGATCTTAATGTGCTTCAGAGTATGCTTATACATACAGTTAATGATAATTAAACTGTGGTCCCTGATAACAAAGAATTATTATTCACTATTTTAAAAATACTATATATGATTACTCTACCAGGAAAGATGTTCTTTTTTTAAACCATTCTCAGTAATAAATCATTAACAGATAAATTTTGGCTCTGTGGTAGGTTTCATATTTAATAGTTGTAAAAAATACAATTAATAGTAGAATGGGAGAACTTGGAAATCCAAATTTTAAATATCTAAAACGAGTATATGCTTCTACTGTATAAAACAATTAAACTGAATGCCAGGTGTAGTTGCCGTATGATCAAGAACGGTATCAACAGTGTCAGAGATTTAATACACGGATGTGGAGCTGATATAATTATAATAATAACATGTATGTTTTAACTGTCTATGCTATGCACCATATTATCACAAACTTTGAAATTTTAACTAACATGTATTTGTTAGCTCATGGTTTCTGTGGATTAAGAACCTGGGCAGAGATTAGCTAGGTCCTCCATGCAGTATCTCCCAATGATGCAAGCAAGCTATGGACTAAGCTTTGTTTCTTTCTGGAGCCTAGACTCTTATTCCAAGCTCATAAGGTTGTTGGAGAAATTTATGTTTTTGCAGTTAGAGGAGCAAGTTCCACATTTCCTTGCTGACTGTCTGCAGGGAGTCCCTTTCAGCCTCTAAATTTCCCTGAATATCTTGTCACATGGCCTTCTCACAAGTTTTTGTATGACATCTCACTTCTTTAGAACAGCAGAAGAATTTATCTCCTCCTAAATGGCTCAGTCCTTTTTTAAGGATTCATATGACTAAATCAGGACTACTATGGAAATCTATTTTTTTTAGATTAACTCAATTATCAATCAATATGGGACCTTAATTGCATTTGCAAAATCTCTTTATTCTTGCCTTATTGTGTAATATACTCATGGGAGTGATGTCCGGTCATATCTAAGGCCCTCCTAACACTTAAGGGGAGCAAATTATTAAGGATTTGTATACCAGGAGGTGGGAATTTGGGGACCATCTTAAAATTCTGTCTGCCACACAATCATTTACTGCACACTGCATTAGCCATAAGCCTCTGTTCACTTTTAGAGTGCCCCATTTTAATTTACAAGGGTTACGATGTTGTGGGGGTAAATGATTTAGGTAATAAGATCCACATGCTGAAAATTAACAACCTAAATGTAAATAGGTTTAATAATTTGTCCATGAATACACAGCTAGAAAGTGGAATATTGGGGATTTGAACTCAGATCTCTGAAACTACACCCAAACTATTAATTTCTGTAATATCAAACAACTTATTTAATTACTTACCATTTATTGCTGTAGAAGCAAAAGATGGAAAGTAATGTGCTACATACATTAAAAATAATTATGTATTTTCTAATAATAAGTGACTTGGTAAAATTATTTAATATGCATAATAGGAAAGGGTGACTCCTTCAGTTTAAAATGAAAGAACTCTGATAGACAAAAGTATCATAGTTAAAAATGTTGCAATAGAAGTGTATTTTTAATGTTTTATTTAAAATAATTGTGAATTTAATAAAGCACTGTGAGAATAGTACTATTCTAGTAATCTAGGTAAAGAGTAGACTTCCAAAACATGTTACTAGTATATGTCTCCTAGAAAATCAGGACATTCTCATGTATAATCATAAAATAATCAAAGCAGGAGATTTTGGAGTGTTCCTCAAATTTCTTTTTTTGTCAAAAGAAAATCCAGGTCAGGTGTTCCATTCACTTGCCATGTCTTTCCTTTAATTTCAAGCAGTTCTTCAATCTCTCTTTGTTTTTCATGACACTGACATTTTGAGTCATTTATTTCATAAAATATCCTTCAATAGTGGTTTGTGTATTATCCTTCATGATTAAGTTCAAGGACTGCATTCATAGATTGAACAGTTCAGAAGAGATGTTGTGTTTTCCTCCATGCATGCTAATCAAGGCATTCATGATGCTTATTTGTCCCACTACTGTAGATCTTAATTTTAATCACTCAGTTAAGAGGATGACTGCCAGATTATTCTACTGTAAAATTTTTATTTTCCACATTGTAATCAATGAGTATCCTATGGTGATATACTTTGATAGTATTACAAATAAGTTACTAATCATAAAACTTCCAAATGTTAATTTTAGCATTCCTTAATGATCCTTGCCTGAGTCGACTATTATCTTTATGGTTGTCAAATGGCAATTTTTATAATTTCATGATTTTCTACATATTTTATCTGTCTTTCTACTGTAAGGAAGAAACTTCCCTTCTTATTTATGTGTTTGCAGTTATTAATTTATATCAAGAAGAGTTCATGGATTCTTACTGTGTTCACTGTATTATAATTATTTACTTATATTATTTATTTGATATTCAATTTGTCATTAACTTCCCAGAAAGCACTCCTTATGTCCTTTTGAAATATTTCCATCATGCTTTAAATACTTCCTGACTTGGTGGCACAAATAGGTGTTCTTGGTTCATCTGATTCTAGTCTTAGCATCAGACGTTTCATGAAGGATCTCTATTTCCTTTTAGAGAGACTTTTATATGCAACCCAAATCTGGACACTAATTGTACACAGGGCTAGTGAAGAGCTCATGACTTCTTTTCTGTGTCAGAGGACACAGCTAGGAAGTAAATGAGTATATATACATGCATTCACACATATCTATAAACATCTCTTCTATTGTAATATCTATCTGTGGTCTACCTGCCAATTGTAATTCAACATCACATGGTTCATTCTAGTCTTCCTTAAGTCTGTATTTTAATTCAAAATATTAACTGCTAAAGGGTTAATGTTGGGGTCATAACAAATGTTGTTTTGTTAGATATTGCCTAATTCATCTCCATAAGCATTCTACCAATTGGAATGTGCACCAGAAATGTATGAGTCCCAGTTTCCCCGCAGCTTCACCAACACACTGAGCATTTTAAAACTGCTGAAATGCTTGAAGATAACTTATTCCAACATCTTTATTTTTCAAATGAGGCAAAGAATCCTGCTGACAGGCTACTCTCACTTAATTTTATAATGTCAACTAGTATTCTGATATTTTGTATTAAAGGAAAATAAGATATGGCACAGAATGAAAATCACTAGACTTAGAGTCACAAAACCTAACTTTATTTCCGCAGAATTGATGAAAACTGAAAATTCTATTTCTTGTTCATACTTCTATAATGAGGAGTAAAGTATTCCACTTTGTTAAGCCAAATTTCCAAATGAGAAGAGGGATATCAACTGCAGGTAAGAATAATCACTTTATGTAGTGTAATTCTTTTTAATTTTATTTATTTACTTGAGAGACAGAGTAAGAGACAGAGAGCATGAGAGGGGAGAGGGTCAGAGAGAGAAGCAAACTCCCTGCTGAGCAGGGAGACTGATGCAGGACTCGATGCCTGGACTCCAGGATCATGACCTAGGCTAAAGGCAGTCGCTTAACCAGCTGAACCATCAAGGCACCCCTATGTAGTGTAATTTTAAAATGTTTTCCCCAAATTTCCTAAGGGCATATTGATTTAAAAATCATATTTATAATATTTAAAATGGTGTTTTAAAAATAAGACCCATGGCATACTAAAGAAAAACATAAAAAAAATATGTTTCTTTTCTAGTGGGAAGAAATAAATTTTATTTCCCAAGGATTGTATGTAGGCTATATATTTCACAACTGTCTTAATTTCAATAATACCTTATCAAAATCTGCTTTTCAATTTTTCCACATAGATTTATGGGTTCAAAGATGATACACATCTTTGAGTATAATCAGTATACTCTGCTCTGCCGAATAAGCCTCCATGTCTGATTTCCTTGCCTGAATGCCTCTGCAAACACATTATGACCTGTCTTGTGCTATACATTACTATTAGTAAATGAAATATTGATGTTGTTTGGATATAGTCATTATTGTAGCTAACATTCCAGATGTATTCCATGATATGCATATAATTCAGTCTGGTAAACACACAATCCTGATTTATTTGACTACTTGGAACCACAAAAATCTTCAGAAGGATTCCTTTTTCTCACTAATGCAATGTCTGAAGCATTAGATTCTCATCCCTGCTATAAATGCAATCTATATATCTATATGTCACCTTTAATTTTTCTTATCCTTTTAGGCCAGGCTTTGACTTTTACATAAAAACACAGCTCTAATCTAGTGCAGAAATTTGATGATAAATAAATGAAAACTTCCAACAAAAATGTCACTGAATTAACCAGAAACAATTGCTATCTGTAGTCTTTTTTTTTTT